>PVJA010021599.1:0-35334 GCA_004027025.1 Myocastor coypus | reverse complement strand
TCGAATTTCTAATGTAAGAGAAGCAGGCCATGTTGCACCATCTAGACCTGATTTATCTTACTTAGCACTATTATCTCAGGGGCTTCTGTTTTCATACACACAGCTTAAACTTATCCTTTATGGCTCAGTCATATTCCATGATGGGTAGATGGACCACATTTAACCTGTTCATCTGTTGATGGAAACGTAAGCCATTTCCAAGAACTAGCTACTGTTAGTTGTTCTGCTATAAACACAGATATGAATGTAACACTGGAATCTGAGGACATACACTAAAGTCATAATTTGTGCCTATGCTGTTCCATTTCTTTTTCTTTACTGACACATATTCAGACTGTATTACAGCAGCCATGCAAGTACCCAGTGCAGAGCTTCCCATATTTTCCTAAATATTTTACAAACTCCCAAACCATTTTCTTTGGGGAGGTGCCAGAGATGGAACAAGAGCTCTGCTGGGCAAGGGCTCTTGCGGAGCTCCACTGCTGACTACGATTTCCACAGGACATTTCACTGGCAAGGCTCCTTTCTGCCACCAAGGATGGTTGGCCCAGGCAGTGACACCCTGTCTCCCTTCAGCCTCCTCTGCCACTCTCTGAGCCTTGCAGAGCCTCTGCTCCACCTCATGCACCTGGCCTCAGAGACCGAGGGCTCACCACGCGCACCCTCTGTGTGCTGTTCCTAGCCCTACTCCTCGCGCTCCTGCTGCGAAGCCCATGCTGAGATGCAGCTCAGTGCAGAGGCAGAGGCGCAGCCATGGCACCTTCCGGAGATCTGCAGGCCCGTGCCCTCTGCTGTGGAGGACACTGCGCTCATGTCTGAGGAGACACCTTTACAGGTGACCATGGTAGTAAAAAAAAAAAAAAAGTCTTTTCTTCCAGGCTCCCTTTTAGGTTAAATTAGAAATGTCAGATTCATGATGGGTCAGGTGTTCTACAAGTGAGCTTTTGACCACCATTTTTTTCTACTTTCCATTTGTGTAGCTCCTCGCTCTGATAGAAATCTTTCACACAAGCTGGTCTGACTGGCAGCTGAAAAAGAGGTTATTCATCTAGACGATTTTGTTTATAATATTTTCTGCAGGATCATGTTGAAGAAAAAAGGAACTCGTGCTAAGGCGTAATAAAAAGGATGCACCTGACTGCGCATTCTAGAATATGGACACGAAGAACCTGTTCTTGTATCTCTACTGATGGAGAAGTAAAGTATTATAGGATTCAAAGATGTAAGCTCCTAACCTATGAAAAACTGGATATAATCTTTCTTCCAGTTTGTCCAAACAATTTTCAAAAGCATTTGAAGTGGAAGAGTCCCACCAAGAGAAACTGTGTCCATGGTTCCATGAGAAGACTGATGAATGAGCTTGCTTAGGATCTGTTACCCCCATTGTGGACCCATGGCTGGAGGTCACCTCAATGGACAATCTGGATGATCAGTGTCCAACACTTCACCATGTCTTGATAGGAAACCACCCTGCTGCTCGTTTTGTACTAAAGGTGCTCACCAAAATCAAGGTCACCCTGCACGTTGATAAGGACAGATCTACTAACTGCAGCTGTGTTGTGCTTCACATTCTCTGGGTAGTTATTTATTTATTTATCTAGTGGAATCACCAAACCCATCCAGCTTATTTAATTAAGGAGAAGTTTCAGTTCTCTGTGAAGATGAGTCAAGCAACCTGTGGGTGCTCCTGATTCCACTTTGATATTCAGAGCAGCAGCTAAAGAGAGCAGAGGGACTTGAAGTATCCCATCCACAGGGCTCCAGGGAATACCCAGAGTGATGGCTGCACTAGACAAGCGATGTCTTTTCTTGTGTGCATTTTAAAAGGTTTTCTAGACTAGGAAAATAATTCTTATCAGTTCTACAATTGACAGCAAAGAAGACCACCCCCCCCCTTAATGCTGTCACCAGCTGGAATAGGCTCAGCTCCTAGCCAACAGGTGCCATTGGGATCCCAGCCCTCCCATCTGACCCCAAGGGGCAGGGGCAGTAACCAGCCACTTGACTTTCAGATGTGTCTTCTAAGGGTTATGAGCCTTGGCATAGAGCCCAGTGAAGTTGCTCTCCCAGTGGGTAAAGGAAGTGGCCCAATATTCTCACCAGCAGAGAAATCAGAAGTAGCAGTTTCTTGGGACTATAGTTCTTCAGTAGGACTTGATTCTTCCTGTTCTAAAGGCTTGAAAAGGGCACTTCTTCCATGATGAAAACCAAGTCATGTTCACTTAGAATATTTTTAATAGACTTGGGTTAACCCTTGCTGATCAGCTACACTTGAGCACCAGCCTCAAAGTAAATGGCTCCTTACAGATTCTTTTCTGCACTAAATTCCTGAGGACTTATCGGCCAAGGAGTCAGAAGGTGACATCTAGATTTCCCCACCCTGGCAGGGGTCTCTACTAATCACTAATATATACATCAGAGATGCACATGAAACACCTGGCACCTGGCCCCTAGGTTATAACACAGTCTCCGTTTTCTTAAACCTACATTGTTTCTATAAGCAAATCACCTGTAATTCTTATTTTTGTTTTTCTTATAGGAAGTGCGTCATTTTGGCTGGCTGGTCTTAGCTTTAGATTTTAGAAATTTAAATAGTTTGACTATGTATGGATAGTTTTGTGTTTGTTCTGCTTGGAGCTCAACGGGATTTTTATACATACGGATAGATATTTTTGTTACATCTGGATATTTTTAGTCCAACATTTCTTCAGATAATTTTGCTACATCTCATCTCTCCTCTCTTGTCCTCTCCTCTCCTGTCGTGTCCTATTCTCTTCTCTTTTTGTATTTTTTCTGTTTTTTCAGGGACTCTACTGTATCATAATTAATCTGAAGATTGCTTCATAAAAACAGAAAAACGAAGAGGACCCATAGCTACATGATCTTATAGCCTCAGGCTCCGAGCAGGACAAAACAGGCAACCAATACTTTCTGCCTCAAATTTAATAGGGTAAAAAAATTAATCTTTGCTCTCTTGAAAATTTATGATAAACCATTTTTAAAGTAGAAGCAAATAAATAAATAAATAAATAAATAAATAAATAAATAAATAAATAAAGTAGAAGCAAAGACTTGAAAGACCTTTGTCCATTAAATTGTCGATGCCTAGGGACTCTGTTTAGGGCAGTCTAAAAGCTAATAATCCTGTAATTTCTTCAAATATGAAGTCTCACAGCAAATGAGAAATTACAGAAATAACTTTCAAGCTAACCAGCATTTGTTTTAATTTGGGACTAAAAAGAGAAAGTCCATAGAAAGTGAAGAAGAAGAACAGAGCTGGGGGCCTCTGACTACTGTGGAAACAACATCAAACAAAACAAAACCAAGATTGCATATTCAGTCAAAATTACTTTCGAGAACTGAAAAATACACTATAGAAAAAAACTTCAGACAAAAAGCCAAATAACCCGAGTGATATCAATTTAACAACTGATGATAAATAATTACAGCACTCTGAAAAAGAAGATCAAGGAGAACCTCAGAAAATGGGAAGATATCATATGTTCTTTGATAGGCAGAGCAAACATAATTGACATAGCTATATGTTCAACCCGATGTATAGATTTAATGCAGTCTCGGTGAAAATGCTAATAAAATTCCTCACAGATCTAAAGTAAATAAATCCAAAATTTCTGTGGCTATAGAAGAGACCCAGGAGAGCAAAAACAATCCTGAGTAACAAAAGCAATGCAGGAAAATCACAATCTCAGATTCGAAGTTATGTTATAAAACCACAGTAATTAAAAAAACAGTATGGTATTGGCACAAAACCATAAATGTGAACCAGTGGAACCAAATGGAGGAAGAAGAAACAACCTCAGGCACATTCAGCTATTTGATATTTGACAAAGGGGCCAAAAATATACACAGAAAGAAAGACAACCTCTTTAACTAATGGTTCTGGGAAAATCGGATATGCATATGCAGAAGATGGGCATAGCACTAAAATAAAATAAAAATGAATCAAAGAGAGTTAAGACAGAAGCACTGAATCTTCTAGAAGATAAACTAGGTGAAACCTCACAGACATAGGAATAGACAAGGACTTCCAGAACAGAACCCCAGTGACACAAGAAATACTACTAAGAATTAGCAAGTGGCAGTCTATCAAATCAAAAGTTTCTACACAGCAAAGGAAACAGCCAACAGGGCAATGCATCGACTTACAGAAAGGAGGAAATTTTTTGTGATCTATTCGTTGGGTAGAGGACTAACATCTAGAATACATGAAGAAGTCAAAAAATTTTAGAACTCCAGGTTTAAAAAAACAATCAAAAATTGTCTAATAAACACATTGGCCATTATAGAAATGTAAAGTAAAACAACTCTGAGATCCCATCTTGCTCCTTAAAGAATGGTTGTCATCAAGAAATCAAATAACAACAAATGCTAGTGAGGCTGTGGGAAAGTGGGGCAGAGTGAAAAGGGAAGTCTTGTATACTGTTGGTGGGAATGTAAACTACTACAACCACTATGAAAATGAGCAATGGAGATTCCTCAAAAACCTAAAACTAGAAATTGGGTCAGACTTCGATACTCAGAGTTCCTGTTCTAGTATTTCCTTTCCCTGTTATAATCTTTTCTCAGGGGGTAAACAATACCAATTATAAATGCATCTGTGTCTGTAAGGTCATGGAAGTAGCTGATGTTCCCCTGCACTCTTTGACACTTTCCCAAATCTCTAATCAAAATTCTAACATTACAGAGCTCACAAAAGTTATCAGTCACCTTTAAGATATTCAAGGAGGCCCGGCGGGATGGCTCAGTGGTCTAAAGCGCCTGCTTGGGAAAACTTGGGCGGCTTTTGGGACTGCGGTTCAATCCCCCACGCCACATGCTGCGCCAGCCCTGCCCTCGGGGTGGACTGAGCTGGCCATTAAAATGAGTGAATAAACAAACAAAGGTTCTGAAACAAGAAAAAATAAATAAGTAAATAAATAAATAAATAAAATTTAAAAAAAAAAAGATATTCAAGGAATGAAGAGTTGGTTGCTGAATTATTATTTCTAATAGCAATGAGACTGTGTTTAACAGAGGGAACTGGGAGAAATGCATGAGTGGATGTTAAGTAGATAAAGTAAAATGGGACAAGTGTAAAATCCTAGAAGAAACCATCTTTACATTGAGATCAAGAAGCACTTCTCAAAAAACAGAGGAGCAATCCCAAGGCCCCTCTTGGTGTCGATTTTGTATTCTTCTGCTACTTACAGGCCTCTCACCTGTGGTGTCTCTAAACAAGAGTCTTTCCCGGGGATAATTCTGGCATCTTATATATGCGTAAATGTAAAATGGATGGAAAGGAGATAAAGAAAAATGTTGGCGACCATGGAAGCAAGAAGGATAAAATATCTTGGTTCTGAATTACATACTTTTCACTTTTGACCCCTTTGTGACGATCTAATTCAATTTCCCCTTCAAGAATAGTGGTATAGAACTGAACCTATTATGATCTTACCTTAAGATATTTTAAACTCACTGACCATTTGTTCCTCAGATCAACGTGATGCTCTCATACTTCCTCTCCTCGTTATCATCAAGAATAAGAATGGTAGCATTCATTGAGTGCTTCTTAATGCATCAAGCTAAATGCTTACTTGATGGGTTGTTATCCTCATCACTTCTTGGCCTTTTGGCTAAGATCTAGTATGGATGTCATCTGATTCTGATACTACTCTACTTTGTAAATCCCTTGGCTCTTAAATTTGACTTCAAGATACATAGACTTAGTTGTGATTACAAAGGGTAACTTAAAAAACAGAGATAACTTAAAAAACAGTGGACTCCTTTCATTGGTGATATTTCAGCTATGTAACCTGACATCTATGTTCCCAAAGGGCTCCTGCTTAGGGGAACAGAATGAAAAGTGCATCTCAACTCTGTTCTCTGACAACCAATGAATTTTACATTGTTAGCCTTTTAGCTATCTTTCACACTTTTTTATGGTGAGTCTTATATTTTTCTTGCAGAAATAAGAGTGATAATTTGGATAGTCTAGCTACTAGCCCTTCATCAATACCCTTTATGTGAATTTTATTTATTTATTTATTTGTTTGTTTGTTTATTTATTTGGTGCAGGATCTTGCTATGCGGCTCATGCTAATAGTGATTCCCCTGATTCAGCCTCTCAAGCACGGGGATTCCAGGCATGCACCATCATGCCCAGTGGCTAGCTCAGTCCCCAGGGTCCAGGGCCAGCACAGCATGTGTACCAGGTATCAAACCTGGGTCCTTGCACTTGCCAGGCAGGTGCTTAGACTATTGTGCTACCTCTCCAGCCCATGACTGTTCTATTTTTAATTATAATGTAATCTATTTAATTTTTGTCTTTTAGTTTTTTAATGTTGACTCTTGTTTAAACTCTTCTCCCTCTAATTCATAGATACTCTACTATTTTTTTCCATTTACTTCACAGATTGACTTGTCACATATAAAGCTAGAATACAGCTGGATGCCACCTTTATATGTAATGTTAGATAACAATTCTCTTTGATTAGCCTCACTATATTGAACTATTTTTTCCCCAGTACTCTAACCATTCAATCCTTTCTTTCCCCACCAGTATTTTTAGGGCTGCCACTTACCAGTGTTAAATTCTTACATAAGTGTTCGTCTCTATTCTACATTTTATCTAGCCTTTCTCCACTGGTCTGTTATAAATTCTTGGCTCAAAACCACACTACTCCATATTGTTACAGACTTTACTTTTCTTCACCTCTGAAAAGCTGTGTCTTTACTCTTCATTTTCAAATTTAACTTGGCTAATTCCATGTCTTTATTGTTCCATGTAATTGTGAGAATAAATTTGTCAAGAACTTTCAAACTCCAAGGCCAGCCATACAGCTCAACAGACTAAAGCACCTGCTTAGGCAGAGCACAGCAGCTAGGATTCAATCTCCGCTGTGCCATGGAAGCCCCACTTCTGGGACACACTAAACCTGCCATTGAAATTGGGTGTAGTGGCACATGTAGTGGTTGAGAGGCTGAAAACAGGAGAATCACTATGAGTCTAATCTATATTGTGAGACCCTATAGGCCCTGTACTAAAATACATAAAAAAAGAAACTTTCAAAATTCAACAGGTCCCCTCTGACCCGCGCGCCTACTGGGTAAGGACTTTCGGCCCGTGTCCCCCTTTTTTTCGGCTCCTCCTCCTCGACTTCCAGTCCCAAACCCCTCTGACCCGCACGCCCACCAGGTAAGGACACTCAGCCCGCCCCCCCCCCTTTTTTTTCTTTCTTTCTTTTCAACTTCTCCTGCCCAAGCTCCAGTACCAAACCCTTCACACATCTCGTCTGGCAACCCATCTGGCCCGCGAGCCTACCAGGACTCCTCAACTCCAAAGCTCCATCTCCACGCACAGTCCCAACCCACAGGGCCTCACAGCAGCCAGCAACCTCAACTCTGACACACAGCCAGGCACTTCTGGAGGGGAACCAACTTGGGGGATCCAGACCAAACTCCCATAGACGCTAACAGCATAACTTCACCAAAGTGCAGAGATTGCTTCCATACAAAATGATAACGACAAGGAGTACGATGTAGTCTCAGGGCCTGAGCCCACTCAAATCAAATATAGGAGACACTACCATGGAAGAAAATGGGAATCGTGCAGGGGAAAGCTCTGAATGGGTAGCATCTGAGGCAGACAGACAAGTACAGAAACATATAGAGCAACTCAAACCAGAGATAACATCTGAAGTAAAACAGGAAATACATGAAGTGGAAAAACAACTGGAGAAACATATAGAGGAAAACAAGCCGGGCGTGGTGGTGCACACCTGTAATCCCAGCACTCGGGAGGCTGAGGCAGGAGGATTGGTGCGAGTTCGAGACCAGCCTGAGTTACAAAAGTGAGCTCAAGGCCAGCCTCAACTGCATAGCGAGACCCTGTCTCAAAAAGACAAAAAAAAAAAAAAAGGAAAACAGAGCAGAAATAATATCTGAAGTTAAGAAAGACATGTCTAAATCAATATCATCCCAAGTAGGGGACAACTACAGAAAGGTAGGGAGGAGAACAGAATAGAAATAGTCTTTGACTGCTTCCATGTTGGCATCTGCCCCCCTCAAGAGCAAAAGCAAATGTTGGGTGAACAGCTTTTTCCACTTATTCAAGCCATGCACTCCACTCTTGCTGGTAAAATCACTGTCATGTTGTTGGTGACTGATAATTCAGAACATTTTCACATGCTTGGGTCTCCAGAGTCTCTCCGTTCTAAGGTTGATGAAGCCGTAGCTGTACTGCACGCCCACCAAGCTAAAAAGGCTACCCAGAAAACAGAGAACAGCACCACTGGAGTGTCAACTGCTTAAAATTGATCAGGGACCACAAAAAGAAACTCGTGCTTCGTGGAAGAAAAATATGTAAACATCGAGAAACATTAAATAACTATGAAAAATTGCAAAATAGAAAAGAAATTTTAAAAAGGAAAGGAAACTTTGAACCTTACGTACCAAGCGAATGCCAGGTCTAGCAAACAATACTAGTCCTAGATTACTTGATTTAAAAACAAAAAAAAAAGTAAAATATAAAAACAAATTAATGTTTTATAGATCCAGGGAAAAGAACTTGCAGCAAAGTACAAAAATTTAAAGTATTCCTTTCTTTAATTTTGTAATTCCTTACTGTGGAATAGCTCAGGACATCAGTTCTGTTCTATGTCACAGAACTGATAACTGGGCAGGCAAATATAACTTGGACTATAAAATTCTTGCTTTAATAAAAATTCCCTAAACAGTGAAAAAAAACCAAATACATTTTGGGGCCAAGGAGACAGCTCAGTGGAATAAGTGCTTGCCTGGTAAGCACAAATTCCTGAGTTTGATCCCTGATACCAGCAAAAAATACATACATACATATGTACATACATACATACATACATATAATTTTTTTAGAATTTTTTATTTTATTTGTTTTATTTTTTTCTTGTTTCAGAACTTTTGTTTGTTTATTTATTTTTATGGCCAGCTCAGCCTGCCCTGAGGGCAGGGCTCACGCAGTATGTGGTGCCGGGGATCGAACCGCGGTCCCTGCAGTCGCCCAAGCTTTCCTAAGCAGGCGCTTTAGACCACTGAGCCATCCCGCCAGGCCCCCATACATATAATTTAAAAAAAAAGGATGCACTGACAGAGAAAGTAACACTGCTGCAGTGGCAGGAAGGCTGCCTGAAGATGGCAGTATTTCAACTGGTTCTCCAACTGTTGGAAGAGTTTACTAGGTCAGAGGTAGGACATTGCAGACAAAAGGAACAGAACAATTTATTAGGAAGGCCACAAAAACAATGGAGTTTGCATAGAACGGGTTCAAAGATTCTACAACATGACAATTATACACATATATAATTATCCCCCAAAGAATGGCTAGGAAAAGCTAGCTGAAGTTACCTCCTTCTGTTGAGTGCTATGTTTGTCTCCCCCAAATAGAGCCTGGGGACCCACTCAGCCAAACTTGTTCAAACTCCCCAAAGAGTAATTCCCGCAATTCATGCCACCACCAGTCATGGAGTCTCCAAAGGATATGGAAAAAGAGTCTCCAAGGGCCCCAGGACAGGGAAAGAGAAAGAAGAAGAAAAGGGGGGAAAAAATGAAGAAGAAAGAAGCTATTTCCTCAGGGCCCTAGAAGACTTTAAATGACCTGTTCCTACTTCTAGGATGGGACATGTCCCTGCTACCTAACTCCAGCCATCCTTACCTCGAAGGATACTGAAGCTGTCTGCTGGAAGACCTACCCCCCCAGCTCCACTTCTAGGTATGTCCTTCAAACCATAACCACAGTACCATAGGGCCAGCAGCTGAGGTCTGGGTGAGCTCCATTAAGTATCTTCAAGCTGGGAAGGAGAAGCTGAGAACTCAAGATGGTTAAGAAAAGAGCGAGCCACACATAGAATGCCAGGAGGCTGCCTCACCAGACCTCAACGCATTCATGAGCACAGCAGTACATGGAGAGAAGAGGATGGGTTAAAATTTCAGGGATGTTAGAGAACAGGAAAGGAACAGGGAGGAGGGGACAGGGAGAGGGATGAGGAGTTTATAGTAGGTTGAAATGACCTCAGTATGTCATATGTAAGTTAAAATCTGCCAAACAAAACTCATTAATCTTTATAGTTAAGTGTACAAATCAAAACTTATCAACAAGAGGTAACACCCACTCGGGACCCCCCTCCCGTCCCTCTCTCGGATAAGAGCTTTCCTTCTCTCAATAAATACGTTCTGCTTGTTACCTCTGTTTGTTCCTAAAATTCATTCTTTGGTTTTAGAGAACATGAACTCGTCCCAGGTACTTTTCAGGTTGGGGATCGGTTTCCCCTATGTCACTTGGAGGTTCCCTATTTAGAGGTCATCCATCCCCAGATCAGTTTTTCCTTCCTGCATCAATATCTGTGCACCTATGTTTATAGCAGCATAATTTGTGATAGCTCAATCTTGGAAACCACTGCAATGCCCATCACCTGAAGAATGGATGAAAAAAGATGTGCTGTTAAAAAGTAAAATAAATAAAAATAATAAAATAACAAAACTTATCAACAAGAAGAAGAGAGTAAGAAGGAAGCTGTTGGGAGACCACTCCAGAGGCAGGCGTCCTAAAATAACAAAGCTAGGAATGCTGTCTGTTATCACAGCAGTCATAGGGCTCAGTGTGGTACCCAGAAGAGCACCATGAACAGCACCGTTCCCTGAGATTTTAGGCTCCTACCAGGTGCTGCATTTATCAAGATCATGAGGTGATGCTTATGTATCTTAAAGATTGAGAAATGCCAGGAGGGTCAGATCTGATGTTGCACATCAACATTATCTGAAATTCTTTTCTTTTCTTTCTTTTTTTTTATTTATGTATTTGGTACAGGATCTCACAACATAGCTTGAACTCATAGTGATCCTCCTACTTTCAGCCTCCCCATGCTGAGATTACTCGGTCCCCAGCTCAGGCACCCCAGGGTCAAGGCTGGCACTGCACGCAGGGCGAGGGATCAAACTCTGGTCTCTGCACTTTGTTAAAGGCGCCTAGTCTACTGAGCTACCTTAGGAATTCTTTTCAATTACAGATTTTTATTATTATTATTATTTTAGAGAGGAAAAAAAATAAACATAACAATGAAACCAAGTCTCAAAGCAGATTAGCATAATAATTGATACATGACTTCTGGTTATCTTACCAGTTGTTATTCAGAGTACAAATTATGGCATCATATCTTGTTATACAATATTTGCACAAAACTTCCTTTTTAATGAACTAAGAGAAACTAACTGTATTAACTATCTTTTTTTTTTTTTTTAATTTTATTGTATTTATTTAGTTTCAGAACCTTTATTTGTTGATTCGCTCATTTTTATGGCTGGCTCAGCCCGCCCCGAGGGCAGGGCTGGCGCAGCATGTGGTGCCGGGGATCGAACCACGGACCCTGAAGCCGCCCAAGCTTTCCCAAGCAGGCGCCTTAGACCACGGAGCTATCCCGCCAGGCCCTGTATTAACTATCTTAACTATCATGCGCATACATATATTTTTTCCCTTTTTTTCCTTTCTCCTCTCCCCATCATAGTTTGTCTTTCCTTTTGAACAATTTCTTCACAATTCACAATACCAACTACGGATTTCTGCACTATACTCTAGGTCTCATTCACTGTCTCAGCATGCCCTGAGGGCAGGGCCAGGGCAGCACGCCAGGGAATAAACCAGCCCCTGCATCTGCCTAAGCAGGCACTTTAATTGGCTGAACTATCTGGCCTGCCCTAGAAATCTATTCTCTCAAAAACTTCCACCACTAATTCTAATGGTTCCCAGCTTGAAGAGTAGAATAGGAACCACTAGTCTAGTCCAGACTGCTCAGTCTACAGGTGAAGCAACTGAAGAAAGGAAATAGTGATGACAAATTTGTCTATTAAGAGATCTAATTAAGGTTTCTATCCAGAGGAAAGATAGGACTATCTGAGTTTAAGGCCCAGGCCTTCCCCTTCATAGCCTGTAGACAAGTCTCTTCCCTTCTTTGGAGTAAAGTTTCCTCACCTTCAAGGCGACACCCACAACCAGAAAAAGGAAGAGACCTCGGACAGCTGCAGCAGAAATCAGCAGAGCCAGGTGGGAATCCTTTACCTGCTACCCTTTAGGGAGAGCAAGGAACCCTTAAGGGAAAGGTAGAAGCCAACACACGGATCCAGACTGGGTGAGGCTGTTCTCAACAAATGTTGTAAGAGAAATGGAAGTGAAACCTTTCTTCACACAGCAGCTCTCACACAGCCTTCCTCAGGACTGTGTTTCTCACGTTCCTGAGAGGGCCGAATACTCCTAGGTAAGGACCAGCCATCCTGGTTTTCCCTGAACAGTTCTCAGGACACAGTTCTCTCAAGCCAAAAACTAAGACAGTTTTAGGCAAACTGAGATGCTTGAACACCTCTATGTTAAAGCAGAGGCTGATTGTATTAAATTTCCTTTGAAGAGGGAATACCTAAAAGCCCTAAGTCAGTTCCAGGGAGCAGATCTAGGAAAAAGTCCTTTCATCTTTCAAAAAAAAAATGAACTGAACACCTACCACATTCCAGGTAATAGGAAATAACAGAATTTTTTAAAAGGTAGTGCTACAGCTGAAGGGAATTTATGCCTCATAACTTTGCCATGATGTGGAACTCTGAGTTCTGTCTACCCTTTCTGTTTAATTTTTGATGAAAAATAAATATGGTAGCCTGTAATCCCAGAACTCAGGAAGCTGAAGCAGGAGGATCATTACAAGCTTGAGACCAGTCTGGGCTACAAAATGAACTCAAGTTTAGCCTAAACTGCATAGTGAGACCCTTTCTCGAGAGAGAGAAAGAAAGAAAGAAAGAGAAAGGAAGGAAGAAACTGATTCCTTGGATTACAGCTTGCACCAAAATAAATACAAAATGCCCTGAATATTTAACTATGAAAAATGAAGCTGAAAATCCTAGAAGGAAACAATGGAAGAATAATTTATAATTTTAGAATAAGGAGGTTCATACACCCGTACATAGATGAATATATATGCAGACTTTGGAAGCCTGAAGTTCAGAGACTGACAGAAATTAATAAAAACAATGGAATGGTTAGAAAAAGTGCGAATCAATTCCAGGCTAAGTGGACCCAGGCACCTAAGAGTCCACAAACCTGTCATCTTCTATTTCTTCTGTAGCACTGATTAGTACCTAAAAGCAGCCCCAGAAGCTATTGCTCCTGGAAACCTTAGTCCTCCTGTTTTCAGGGCCAGTCACAAATGGAACTACACACACCATCCTAGAATATCAGGTAATAAGGCAAGAAAGGCAAAAGTCATAAGAGAACTCACTACGTTTTCTGTACAGGCATGAATGCACACAGTCCATGGAAACTGTACAACTAAAGTTTGAGGATCCTTGCAAGAGGAAATTCAAAGCAACTTACAAGTCCTAATGGCTTATTATCCACATTTTACAGATGGAGAAACCAAGAGGCCAATGAAGCAGCTCTGCTCCTCACATTGTAAAGGTGAGTGCTGTTTGATTTCCCTTCTGTAGAGCAAATCACACAGTTGACCATCAGCCAGGGCATGCAGAACTTCAGCCAGACTGCTGAGATTTTCAGAGAGCTCTGCAGTTGGATCCACCTGGAACCCCAATGTTTTCCTCTCCTTCCACTGGTGACCCCACCAAGAAGAACCTAAAACCCTTGTACCCAAAGTATAAAAGGATGAATTAGACATGGCCCCAAAACTCAAAATGCTCTGTTAGGTGGGAGAGATGAATAGTTTGGTACAGTAAATATAATAGAGCTGAGAACCATGCAAAATAAGCTTTTCTTCTGCCTGTACACTGTAGCCAAAACCTCCCACTTCTCCCATCTGTCCTTCTTCCAGTTTCTAATAATCTCCAGCTTCTAATAAATGCCTATGCTCTATTTCTAAGAGATCAGCTTTTTTTAATCCTGTTTAGTACCTATAGTTTTTAAAAAATGTGTTGCATACTTCAAATTTGCCAAAAATAGATTTTTAATGTTCTCACCACAAAAAAAAAATTAGTTAGAAAGATAATTGGTGTGTTAATTCACTTGCTTCAATTCTAACATTAGATAGATTAGATTAGATTAGATTAGATTAGATTAGATTAGATTGTTGATGATTATAGATAGATAGATAGATAGATAGATGAATAGATCACTTTGTGATAAATATTCACAATTATTATCAATTTAACATAATTTTTAAAGGGCTAAGGCTTTGATACAGAGGTCCACTGAGTTCTAGCATGAAAGATTGAATGTTAGATGTTCACACAGAGCTTCCTGAGAAAAGCAGTCCCTGTGCTAAATCTTAAAAGATAGAAAGGATGGATAGAGGTGTAGCTCAGTCATAAAGAATTCACCTGATGCACATAAACCCCTAGGTCTGATACCCAGCACTTTGAAAATAATTAACTAAGATAAAAAGCATTTTACTTCTTATTTTTACTCTGTATCTGGAGATAACAAGAGAACAAAAATGACAAAATCGTTTGAGCTTGCCTGGGGTCCTTAAGCTGGAACTTCTTGTTTGTTTGGAGCAACCAAGCAGCAGAACTTTTAGATGCATTATTAAATGTATTATTGTTTTGTGCTTTTTCTTATCAGTGTACTTTTTCCATGGGCTGTTCTTGTCTCAGTACGCTTTGGAGCACTGTTCCTATTGACACATATAGGTCACTGCTGTTTAGCCCTCAGGAGCCAAATGCTTGGTCATTGTGGATAGTTCACGGGTGTATGTCTCCTGTGTGTACCTGTGACAGTTTTCAAAAATAAATACCAAGAATTGAAATCATCACACTGTACTGAATGAATGAATGAATGAGTGAATGAGTGTTTGCATCACCTAAAATTTCAGGTTGAAATTCAGGGCCCTACCCCATGGGACAGTATTCAGAGGTGAAGACTTTGAAAGGTCACTAGGTTTAAAGAATGTCCAGATGGGGGAGCTCTCATGATGGGATTAGTGTCTTTATAAAAAGAAACCAAAGAGCTTCCTGTCTCTGTGTGTCTCTGTTCTCTTTCTCCCTCTCCCTGTCCAACTTCTTCTCTCTCTCTCTCTCTCTCTCTCTCTCTCTCTCTCTCTCTCTCTCTCTCTCTCTCTCTCTCTCTCCCTACCATATAAGAATGCAGCACAAAGGATACCAAGTCAAGCAAACTAAGACACTGGGGAAGACAGCTATAGTTAGTGTCCCAATTTCTATTTCTACAATATGGCCTCATCAATATGTAACGTCCTCAAAATATTTTATTCCCTCTGTTTGTTGTAGGAAGACCTCCATCATCCTCACCAGACACAGATAGGTTGCAAACTCCTGGGAGGGCAAAGAGCCTGCATTCAGCTCCAGCACCTTTGTTGCATACCCACTATCTGTTGGAACCCTCCAACAGAGAGAGGGCGGACAAAATTACTTGTTCAAAATCACATAACCTGAAGTAGTAAAACCTAGGCTCAAAACCACAACTGTGTGCTGCTAGCACCCACACCCTTCTCACTGCCTCATATATTCAACTAACATCTATTTAGGACTGATTATATACCAGCACCTATAGGTACAAAAATGATTTACAGGCTTATTTTTTTACCATGTGATAATACATAATAAACATCTGTTGACTGGATAATGACTCAAGGAGCTCAAAGCCCAAAAGAGACAGACTTGTCCAAAATATTTGTAGCATGTTGGGTTGAGAATGTACTTCCAGGGTAGAACACTCATCTAGCATGTGAGACCAGGGTTCAAGCTTCAGTATATGAACAGGAGTGGAAGGTACAGCTCACTGGTGAGTGTGGGTTTAGCGCTATGAATCTCTGAATTTAATCCCTGGCAACATATACCCACTATAGAATGGCGATGCGCTGAGACGAATGTGTCTCTGGGGCTGCTTCTGCATAGCGAGGCACAGACAAGGGAGAGATTTAGTCTCTTTTGGGTGGGTCAGGGAAAAGGCCTCACACTGGAGATGATGTTTATCAAACACAAAAACAAGAATGGGTGTGTGCTGTTCAGTTGTGTTCTGTCTGAAGGGTTAGCAGAATGAAAACAGCAGAACAATATTTTTTTTCAACCAGTTGTAAATTATAAGAAAAATAGTTGGTTTGTGTATAACCATTTAATAATTCTCTTTTTTTCATTCTTGCTATCAAATGCACTGAAAAAAAATAATCCCAAAGTAAACTACACCAGTACTCCATATGTTGGGGAAATTGACAAATTGTAAAACTAGAGAACAACAGGGGGGAAAAAAGTAGTATGTTCAGGTTAAAAGAGAGCACAAATAATAGGGTCAGCGGTATAGCTCAGCAGATTAAGCGCTTGTTTACAGAAGCGCAGGGACCAGGGTTCGGTTCCTGGCCCTGCCTGCTACGCTGGCCTCGCTCTCGAGGGCACTGAGCCAGCAATGGAGTGTCCTTGCGTGCTGGTGTGCCCCTGTAATCCCAACACTTGAGAGGTAGAAACAGGAGGATCACTGAGTCAGCAGTGAGAACTTGTACCAAAAAAAAGGAAAAAAAAGAAAGAAAGAAAGAAAGAAAGAAAGAAAGAAAGAAAGAAAGAAAGAAAGAAAGAAAGAAAGAAAGAAAGAAAGAAAGGAAGGAAGGAAGGAAGGAAGAAAGAAAATACAAGTCCAAAGGCACAGGGGTGTGAAATAACACTGAGCTTTGTGGAATGACATTACTTTGGTTTGCCTAAAGTTGCTTTCTTCCAGGATGGAGCCAAAGTGTCCAGCTCACTTCCATTCAATTCACTGGCTCCTCAGTACACGCCTGTTCTGGGCAGGCCCTGTGCAAGACACTCTACAAGCATCATCTCATCAAATCCTTATGACTCCCCACCTATTGTGCAGTTGAGGAAATTAAGGTTCAGGAGAGTAACAAACTGGCCCAGGAATGTGTTCACATGCTTCGTTCTTACCACGCCTTGCTCTCTCCCCAGAATCCTGGCCACTCTTTTCCCAGGTCTCATTAGAGTAGAAAGACACCTTGCCAGCCCTCATTCCAGTGGAAAGACAGCTTCACAGCCAAGGGGAAGCCTGTAACTAGCTGACCACTCAAGCAGGAGTCCAGTGCTGCCCACTGCATTGTCTTTTTTCCTCCCTGGAAAACTGAAGAGGGGAGTGTATGTAGAGTCGGAAGCCACTCAACACATCCCACTGTCATTCATTCATTTAACAAATGTGTACGGAGGGCTTGCTATGTGCCACACAATGTGCTCAGTAGTACTGTGGAGAGAAAAATAAGGAAGACAGATTCCTGTCTTTGTGAAGGAGAAATCACAGTGACACCTCAGCATTAGAAACAGAGATGGTATTACTTGCTCAAAACGCAAATCTGCCCAATTCCTGGATCCAGGTACTTTCTCCTCCCTCCCTGATGGCCACGGCCTTCCTCTTTTCTCCCTCTTATTTTGCCTTTCCTCAGTCTCCATCCAGCAGGATGAACCCAGAGAACTTCACTTGGGCCAGGGTTGCCCCTGCTGAATTTGTCCTCCTGGGCATCACACAGCGCTGGGACCTACGTGTGACCCTCTTCTTGGTCTTCCTACCCATCTACCTGGTAAGCCTACTGGGAAACATGGGAATGGTGCTGCTGATCCATGTGGATGCCCGGCTCCATACCCCCATGTACTTCTTCCTGGCCAGCCTCTCCCTGCTGGATGCCTGCTATTCCTCGGCCATTGGCCCCAAGATGCTGGTGGACTTGCTGCAGCCCCACTCCACCATCTCTTACACGGCCTGTGCCCTCCAGATGTTTGTCTTTGCAGGGCTGGCTGACGCAGAGTGTTTCCTGTTGGCAGCTATGGCCTATGACCGCTATGTGGCCATCGGAAACCCTCTCCTCTATACATCAGTCATGTCAAGAGGTCTATGTCTGGCCCTGCTGGGAGCATCAGGCCTGGGTGGAACAGTGAGTGCTTTCATCCACACAGTTTTCACCTTCCGACTGAGGTTCTGCCGCTCATGGGAGGTCAACAGCTTCTTCTGTGATATCCCGCCACTGCTGGCCATCTCGTGTGATGACACCAGTCTCAACGAGCTCCTCCTCTTTGCCGTCTGTGGCTTCATCCAGACAGTTACTGTGTCAGTTATTGTTGTGTCTTATGGTTTCATTGCTGGGGCTGTGATCCGCATGCGCTCTGCAGAAGGCCGTTGGCGGGCAGCCTCTACATGTGGCTCCCACCTCACAGCTGTGGCCATACTGTATGGAACACTCATCTTCATGTACCTGCGCCCCAGCTCCAGCTACACCCTGGACACTGACAAGATGGCATCTGTGTTCTACACTGTGGTCATTCCAGCTCTAAACCCTCTCATCTACAGCCTCCGCAATGAGGAGGTCAAGGATGCACTCTGGCGGACCTGGAGACGATGCTGCAGTCTGGGGCAAGGCACTGGGGATTGGGCACAGGAGGCTGGGTAGGCCTAACTCTGCAAAGATAAGGACACTCTGTTCCATCACTGCGGACAAAGATCGAGATTTCTCTGCCTTGGACATTTCCTGTTGTTTAAGGGACTGCAAAGGGGAGAAATGAAAGCAAAAGGAAGGTGAATACCTGGAGAAATTCTAGGGCTAGCACTAGAGCCAGGACAAGGACCAGAGAATGTTGCCATGGGGCTGTCTCTGATTCCTTAGTGCAAACATAAGTTCTTAGATGTTATCAGGTGAGGTGACAGGTTTATTTACCACCTGTGCTTATAAGAGTTTAATGCTCAGCAACACCAAGCTAGAGCCATGTAGGAAACTCTTAGTATTCCTAGATTACTGTCCCTTGAAGTTTCCTAATGGCCCATGAGGATGCTCTCTGCCATCCTTGGCCATAGGACAGCATGTTCAGAAACCACTCCAATAGGAGCAGGGCTGACCCTGACAAGGCGAACATCCTGCCCTTGTAGCCTCTGTACTCATTCCTCAGGAAAGTGGCACATGACACCAGAACACATGTGAGCTCATTACTGGAACACCAGAGGTTGGATTTGGATGTGGCCAGAATTAGACTGCTCCAGGCACATTACAGAGATGAGGAAAGGGTCTGAACTGAGATTATGGCTATAATAGGGTTAGGATTAGCATTCAGGTTATGGCAGAGTAGGGAATGGTAGGTTTGGGGTCTAAGTAAAATTATGAGGCAATCAGGCAATTTAGGATTTAAGCAAAATTATGTAAATGATATGATTTGTTTTTGTTTTTGTTTTGTTTTTTGGGGGGGGACCAGGGTTCGAACTCACGACCTTGCATTTGCCCAGCAGGCACTTGTGCCTCGGAGCTATCTCCCCAGCCCCAATGATATGATTTGGATTGATTTTTTTTTTTTTTTTTTTTTGTCTTTTTGAGACAGGGTCTCACTATGCAGTTCAGGCTGGTCTTGAGCTCACTTTTTGTAGCCCAGGCTAGTCTCAGACTTGCACAGATGCTCCTGCCTCAGCCTCCCAAGTGCTAGGACTACAGGTATGTGCCACCATGGCCCAGCTAGGATTGATTATTTATTTGTAGTATATCTGAGGCAAACTTTGGAGTCAGTCTGAATAAACTTGAGACCTGTTAGAAATACTTTATGATTAATGTTAGAGTGGGTTTATTAAGATAGGCATTCTAGGGCCACCAAGATAGATAAGCAGTCTAAAGCACATTCTTAGGCAAGTTCAGAGACTGGTTCAATCCCTGGCATCGTACACCAGGCCAAACCCAACCCCATGGCAGGCTGAGCCAGCCACACACACACACAAAAAAAAAAAAAAAAAAACATTGATATTCTAGTTTCATTTGCATTGCTAGATTAAATTTGAGTGAGAATTGAGTTCATATTAGGTGTAAGTTATGTTGATATGTGGTTAAAGGCTGTCATAATTTTAAATTATGCTTAAGTTAGTATAGTCAGGCTGGAGAAGTTATGCACAAGATTTTAGGTATCAAGCTGACATGCTTGGGGTTCCTTTAAGACAGGGTGATAGGTAATAATGTTTCTTAAAAATTAAGAGTTGGGCCTAGTTATTGGTGGATTTAGTAAAATTTCATTTGGAGTTATGGTCATGTTCAGATTAGCATAGGGCTGGGTAGGGTTAATATCATGACTGTTTTGTATTCAGAGTATCATATGCAGAGGAAAGGTTGTGGTTAGAAAAGGCAGTGTCATAACTCTGACCTCGGGTAACTATGACTGCAGTGATCTAAGTGTTGCTTCGGTCACAGTGGGCTTGAGTGCTCTTGGAACCTGCAATCACCCACAGTTCACAATTTTTATAAATTTCCTTTGTCTTCTTGATTTAGTTCCACATGAACAAGGCCCAGGGCACTATGCCTGCTTGGGAATCCTCTGAGCAGGAACAGTTCAGGAGTGCATTCTGGGGATAGGAGCTTCCAAAGACTGGAGCATAGCTGCTGGCACCAAATGTCAGACCTGCCTAATCCCCCTCAGTTCCTTTTTAATGGCTGACGAGAGGAAGAAGATGATAAGGTGTGGACTCAAACAATGCTCACTGGACTGTCAGAAGACTCTCCACAGAACATCTTCCTTGGGTCCCAGCTAGGGGCTAACCTCACCCCTGTATACTTTCATTCAAGGAGTAATCAGAAGCAGAGCCAACCAAGATCCTCAGTTTTCATAACTAGAGCTTCTTGGACAGCGTAGGCCAATGGAGATTTGGAGAATGTGGGTTAGATTTCTCCTCAAATCTTACAGAGCTTTGTAGATTTCCTAAAAGAATGGCCAGCTGATGCCTGTCTTTTCAGAACCATCCTGATGTTAAACTCTTAAGTCCCATATCCAAAGATCACGCTTAGTCCTGGGCAGGCCACAATAGTTGGTCACCCTTTTCCTGATGAAGTGGCATCTTGAGGGCATAAATCCTAGAAATCAACTGCAGGAAACAGGAAATTGTAGGCTGCTCAGCAGAGCCAGTTTAATGAGAAAAGAGACATAAGAGAAGGGGCCCTTCGGGATGGCTCAGTGGTCTAAAGCGCCTGCTTGGGAAAGTTTGGGCTGCTTCAGGGACCGCGGTTCGATCCCCAGCACCACATGCTGCGCCAGCCCTGCCCTCGGGGTGGGCTGAGCCGGCCATAAAAATGAGTGAATAAACAAACAAAAGTTCTGAAACAAGAAAAAAAATAAATAAAATTTTTAAAAAAAGAGAGTGAGAAGGGTGAAGAATTGGGAGGCAGTAACAGAGCCCATTCCCCAAGACCAGAAGCAAGACTTTTGTAGAGGTCATCCAATCATGACAAAGCATTTCCCTTACCTTCCACACCATTTACTAAGTGCTAATTGGGCAAAAACTTAAGGCCTTCACTTTAAAATCAGGGATGAAACAAGGATGCCCACTGTCACTACTATTCAATATAGTTCTGCAAACATGAGCCAGAGCAATTAGATAAGAGAAAGAAAAGGAATAAAGATTGGCAAGGGAAAAGTGAAATTATCATTATTTGCAGATGACATAATAATCTACATATCCACTCTGCCTCATTTTTTTTAACTCATTTATTTTATTTGTGGCTGGCTGAGCGCACCCTAGGGGCAGGAGCTGGCATGGCATGTGGTGCCTGGTATCGAACATCAGTCCCTGAGCGCTTGCCTAAGCTTGCACTTTAGACCACTGAAGTATCTCCCTGGATCCCGATATTCTACACAGATAACAACAAAAGCTTCACCAAGAGACTTGCAAATTTAATAATCAATTCAGTAGCATTGCGGGATAAAAAGTTAATACTCAAAAATCATTAGCATTTCTGTATGCAAACAACAAACATGCTGAAAGAGAAATTGGGGAAACCATACCTTTCACCATAACAACCAAGAGAATGTATTATCTAGGAATCAACTAACAAAGGAAATAAAAGATCTACATGGTGAAAATTACAGTATTCTGAAAAAAAGAGATTGAAGAGGATTTCAGAAAATGAAAAGATATTCTTGCTCCTTCCTGGATAGGAAGAATCAATATTGTGAAAATGGTCAGACTTCCATAATTGTTATACAGATTCAGTGCAATCCCTATTAAAATACCATTAACATACTTCATATATCTAGAGAAAACATTTCTAAAATCCATCTGGAACCTGAAGAAACCTAGAATAGCAAAAGCAATCCTGAGCAACAAAGGCAAGGCCAGAAGTATTACAATCCCTGACTTGAAATTATACTACAAAGTTACTGTGATAAAATCAGCATGTTTCTGGCTTTTGCTGGCACAAAAAAAAAACCAATTGAGGATCAGTGGAACACATTAGAAGATGCAGACACAACTATAAATACACTAAGCCACCTTATCTTTGACAAAGGGGCCAAACTTGTTCACTGGAAAAAAAAAGATGGCCTCTTTAATAAGTGACACCAGAGAAATTGGCTTTCCACATGCCAAAGACTAATATTCGATCCGTATCTGTCACCATGTATCACCAAGCACTAAACAATAGTCAAAGTGGATCAAAGATTTAAATATTAAAACAGAAACACAAGAATCAGGCCTGGTGGTGCATGCCTGTAATCCCAGCACTTGGGAGGCTGAGGTCGGAGGATCAATGAGAGTTCAAGACAAGACTAGCCTGGGCTACAAAAGTGAGCTCAAGGCCAGCCTGAACTGCACAACGAGACCCTGTCTCAAAAAGACAAAAAAAAAAAACAGAAACATGAAATCTACTGGAGGAGAAAGTAGGTAGAAATCTTAAAGAGGCAGGAGGAGACAGAGAATTCATGAACAGAAACCAAACTACATGGGAAATACTCCAAAGAATCAACATTTGGGATTTCCTCTTTTTGAAAAGTTCCTGCACATCAAAAGAAATCATCAGTAGAATAAAAAGGAAATCCATGTATTGGAAAAAAAATATCTGACTATCCGTTGGGCAAAGGACTTCTATCCAGAACATATAAAATATTTTTAAAAATCAGGCCCCAGAAATTCAAAGACCCAATCCAAAAGTGGGCATCTGAGACGAATATACACTTCTCAGATAAAGAAATACAAGTGGAAAATAAATATATGGAAAAATGTTCAACATCATTGATTATTTGAGAAAAGCAAATTAAAACTGAAATTACATTTTACCCCAGAAAGAGTAGCTATCATCAATAGCTATTCTTTAGTCAACCAATAACAAATGCTGGAGAGGCTGTGGCAGGAAAGGAACCTTTCCCACACTTGTGGGGGTGTAGACTGGTACAACCACTATGAGTATCCGTGTAGAGAGGCCTCAGAAAGCTAGACTTGCAGATCCCATTCAACCCCACTATCCCCCTGCTGGGTATTTTACCAGAAGAACTGATGATATCATACCCTAATGATATATGTGTACTCATGTTTATAACAACACAATTTGTCATAGCTAAATCTTGGAAACAACTGAAATGCCCATCAGCTGAGGAAAGGATGAAAAAGACATGGTATTTTTTTACACAATGGAGTATTTATTCAACTATGAAAAATACAAAGTTGAGGCTTTTATAGGCAAATGGATGCAACTAGACACCATACTTAGAAGTAAAATAATTAGGTCTGCACGTATAAACATATTGTCTCACTAGTATAAGTATTAAGTTTACTTTTTTTTAAGTTTACTTTTTAAAGGATGTTCTTTCCTTCTGTCCAGTTCCAAGTTCTAGTCATCATCTTTACAGCCAGTTTTGCTGAAATGCTTTACAACATTAACCCAGTTCCAGCCTTGAGGAATTTCCCCTTTGTGATCTGGTTTATCTGCCAGCTTATGTTTCTGAACTTTACACAGTTGTCCTTTTTTGTCTTTTTTCTTACTTGATGAGGCTATAGGAGTTTCAAATGAAATTATATTGCTTCTGGATATCGTAGAATTAACAGGATGGTAATTTCCCATGAACTGCTCTTTATTGTCTTTGGCATACTCAGACAATGTATAGGTCACAGCAGTTTCAAGGTTAACTTCCACTGCTTCCTATATCTTGGCTAATATACTCTGCTTTACAGCTCATGATATGGTGGTTTAAAAAAAGCATTCATAGATATAATTGGAGGTGTGCGAGGGTATGTTTCTGTCCATGAACTCTCTATTAAGAAGGCTTTGGGATCACCATTTTCACCTTTCCGATATTGAAATGAAACTGGACTTAATTCTTGGAAACTTTGATCTCCTTCATACATAGAATGCAATGCTTCTAGTTCCATCTCTTGGCCCCTGTTGGCGTTCATCGCGCCGGGCAGCCCCCAGGCAGACTACAACCGTGACTACGTAGGGAAAATGAGCACAGGGACCTGGAGGCCAGGACTTCCCGTTTCCGAGCCTCGGTTGCCAGGTGGTTGCCTCCTTGGCAGCGGCAGAGCCAAGATGACGCAGAGCTCTGACCCCGGTCAGCGTGAAGCTGGGGACTGCAGGCCGTGAGTCTGGGGCCAGGAGACACAGGCCACTAAGACTGGGAGTCCCTTGCTGTATTATTTCTAATATTTTTAAACTACTTTTATTCTCTTTATTTTTTTAAGTTTATTATTTTTATTACTTTTAATAAGGAATATCAATATAACAGTTTCAAAACACATTAGTAGTACATTTACAATAATTGATTCTATGCCCTTGTAGTATTTATACAGAGTACAGAGTATAGATATGATAAATTTTCTAATCGATATTGGTAAAGAAAAAAAATTTCTTCTCTTTGAACTAAGAGGAAGTAGTTGTATACATAGTCCAATGTTCCATAATTGCAGTGGGTTACCACTGAAACTGGTGATGTTGGAAGCTGTTGATTTAAGCCCACAGATACAAGAGCAGCTGTACACACACTCTGTCAAACTCCTGGAGACACATGGGTATCCAGGGAGATGATCCGTCCACATCTAGGCAAGTCCTGTCCACATCAGGGAAGCCCAAGCAGTCCCCCAAAATTCATGAGTGAAAATAAATGTTGCAGGTTTTAGATTGCTGAGGATTGGAGTGTGCTGAGCTTTGAACATGGACTGTCTACTCTGAAATTCACGTAGATAGTTGGTCCCCCAGGGTTAACAGGGTTAGAAGTGGCCTTCATGATTAGGAGCCAACCACGATGGTTTAGGTTTATAATCCCAGCACTCTGGGAAGCCGAGGCAGAAGAATTTAAATTCCATCCCAGGGGCCCAGCGGGATGGCTCAGTGGTCTAAAGCGCCTGCTTGGGAAAGCTTGGGAGGCTTCAGGGACCACGGTTCGATCCCCGGCACCACATACTGCGCCAGCCCTGCCCTCGGGGTGGGCTGAGCCGGTCATAAAAATGAGTGAATAAACAACAAAGGTTCTGAAACAAGAAAAAAATAATAATAAAATAAATTTTTTAAAAAATTCCATCCCAGCCTAGACAATTTATTGATATAGTAAGACCATGACTCAGAATAAGAAATACTGAAGGAAAAAAAAAAAAAAACACTGAAGGACCTAGGGATGTAACTCAGTGCAAAAACGCAAAGTTCAATCCCCAGTACCAAGACAGAGAGATGGGAGAGGGAGGCGTGTACTAGGTCACTAAGGGGAATCATTGTCTTTCTATGGGCCTGGGCCCTAGAGCCTGTGGAAACGGACTGCAAGAGCAAGCCATTGTACAACAAGGCAGCTCCTCTTGCTTCGTCACTTCTGCCCTTCCAACTTCCATCATGTTATAAAGCAGCACCGTGATCTTGGACTTCCTAGCCTCTGGAACCGTGAACCCAAATTATCTTCTCTTTATTTTATTTTATTTTTTTTTAGAATTTTTTATTTTATTTATTTATTTTTTTCTTGTTTCAGAACCTTTACTTGTTTATTCACTCATTTTTATGGCCGGCTCAGCCCGCCCTGAGGGCAGGGCTGGCACAGCATGTGGTGCCGGGGATCGAACCGCAATTCCTGAAGCTGCCCAAGCTTCCCCAAGCAGGCGCTTTAGACCACTGAGCCATCCCTCCAGGCCCTATCTTCTCTTTATAAATTACCCAGTCTCAAGAATTCTGTGATGCCAGAGCCAGCCAGTTAGCTGTTTAGGCAGAGCACAGCAGCCAGGGTTAGATCCCCAGTGTGCTATGCTGGCCTTGCCCCTGGGGTGGCTGAGACGAGGACTGAAACTGGTAATGGTGGTGCATACCTGTAATTCCAGCACTTGGGAGGCTGACAACAGGAGAATTACTACAAGTTACATCTAGGTAGTGAGATTCTGTAGACCCTGTAGACTTTGTATTAAATACATAAAATAAAAAAGAATTATGTCGGGGCCCAGCAGGATGGCTCAGCGGTCTAAAGCACCTGCTTAGGAAAGCTTGGGTGGCTGCAGGGACCGCGGTTCGATCCCTGGCACCACATGCTGTGCCAGCCCTGCCCTGAGGGCAGGCTGAGCCAGCCATAAAAAAAAATAAATAAGAAGAACTTAAGGGCATAACACAGCTGAATGTGTTATGGATTAAACAACGAAGTGACTGGAAGCAGATAAAGGAGAAAACATATCAATAGCAAAACCATGCACTTATGTACACAGGATGAATCAGATATTGGTCTTGAGAACCTTCAAGGGGTTCATCATATTGATCATAGCACCATGTAACACTAAAACTATGCTTGGAATGCATGTCACTCTTGTCTTTTTGATGTGTACTGCTCCCAGTATAAACTCAGTTACTGTTATTCTCTCTCTCAAGAGTATTAGTTGAAAATAAGAGACTGGGCCAAATACCATAGACTTGACAGATTACAATTTTGTATTTCCTTGAATTTCCAAACATCTGTGTAAAAATTGTGTAACTGCTTATATCACATTGTATGGACATTATTAGAATATCAGTGATGGTCAGAAAATATCAATTCCAAGCTAAGTCAAAGATATTTGGTACTCAGAAAGCCAGTGATGATAAGCTCAAGTACCTATGTTATAGAGTAATAGTATCACAAAGTTTTTCTGCTGGAGGGTTGAGAATGCAAGTTAACAGACCAAAAATTGGAGAAAAAGAAGGGCTATGAGGATAGCCAATATTTTGGCCCTAGCCCTTCAAGGTCAATAAGGACTCAGGATATAAGAGAACCTGTGCTGTAATATCCTATAACTCAGAGGTGTCCCAAATTTTCTGGTCAAGGAGATTATGGGACCTCAGAGGAGAGGGATAAATGAACTATAGTGCATCTAAGGAGAGTCACCCAGAGAAAAACACTCTCTCAGGCTTTCACAGAAAGCAAACTGGCCAAGAAATGGCTGTGACTCGTCCCGAAGGCTGACACTAACAACAGTTCTACAAAGTACTGTATATGGTCCCAAACTTAATCCTGAGGGGATTTGACCTTGGAAGATACAAAAAATGAATGTTTTGTTATACAGGTCTTGCTTTGACTTGCCCTTGATCACCCAGCCAAAAAATAATAATAATAATAATTAATTACAATGCATGAAACGCAGAGCTAGATTGATGAGATGAGCTGTAGGAGGCTTGGATCAATAGCCTGCAGTATTGCAAGCTTCACTGGTGGCCCACTGCAATTACAGAACATTTCACTGTGTATGCATCTGCTTCCTCTTAGTCCAAAGAGAAGAATTTTCTTTTCCTTTTTTTTTTTTCTTAGCAACGTCAACAGGGAGGTGGGTCATGCCCACACACTGTGCTCTGTAGAACTATTGTGAGGACAATATGCACTGTGTCAACTGTTAAAAAAAGAAAGGGGAAAAGAAAGAAAAAGTAATGTTTATTGAAAATGTTAATGTTTAACAGTTTGATCAATCTTATATACCTATATCTATCAATCTAAACTGATCTGATGACGAAAATATGTAATATAACCATTGTTAAATTTAAATAATAATTTAAAAAATTTAAAAATAAATAAACACAAGTTCTGAAACAAGAAAAAATTAAAATAAAATAATTCTTTAAAAGAAAAGAATTATGTCATGCCAACAAATAACAGACATGTTGATTGTTCCACAGCAATAGTAAAGACAGACCGCTGCACTATTTCTTATCTTCTTCTCCGCTGTAGTGTTCCAGCTCCTACACTATTCTGAGAACTGATTTATCAACATTTACTTCCTTTCCATGTGTGCCTTAGGGCTTTTATATCATTATTCTGGGCATATTTTCGCCCTAATACCTGTGCCAATCCAAGGATTCTTTGAGGCTGTGAGTCAAGCTTTTTTCTCTGGAGAGGGAGCTACTGGCAGTAAAAGCTGAACTCCTCTTTTCAGAATAATAATCAAACCATGTCCTCCTTGCAGAAGCTCAGCATCCTCTTTTGGCTGCCATCTTTGGAGACTCTGTAATCACTACCACACTGCTTTTTAGCCTATACTGGACTATTGCCAGCTCTTCTCTTTTGGGAAGGGAAATTGAAGTTGGCAAAGGTAGCGTTTAAGAGATGCGGTCAACAAAACTGATTAGCTCAGCCTCTACGTGGCAGGTAGCCAGGCCCCACATGCACAGATATCCCATTCCACCCTGTCATCTCTCCAAGGACCACAGAACAACCGACAGTTGATAAAACCATGCCCAAGACCATCACCACACACATGAAATCAAGTAACCACAGACCTCAGAAACCACAATGACATGGTAGGATTTAACTAAATACAGGCTACATGTTATTCAGGCACCTTTGGATTCCTGGATCATTTCATCGTTTCACCCTCATAGACAGCCTGTGCAGCAAACTATCAAGTTGAGTGAGGAGGCAAAGAGGATAATGGTTAAAGTATGTGATGTGTATGTACCTATCTGCCAAAGTGAAACCCATTAATTTATATAAGCGATGTTATGGTTTGTGTCTAGTTGTCCCCCCAAAGCCTCATGGGGAGGGGACTTCTAGAGTCTGAGACTAACTTATGATCCACTGGGATTACAGGTCTTAATACTGATGCGATTCTGAGTCTGAGCACTGCTGGGATTATGGGTGTGGCCTGAAGTGGATAGCCTGAGGCAGAGAGCCTGAATGTAATGTAAGAGAGACAGAGAAACAGACTGTCTCTCTGTTGTTTCTATTGCCATTGTTGCTGTTCTGCCACCATGAACTGCCGCTCTCGGCCATGTGCCACTCAGTCTCGGAGCCAGCTGAGTATGGACCGAAACCTCCAGTAACTGGAGCTGAATAAAACTTTCCTTCCTCCATTTTGCATGTCAGGTATTTGTCCCAGTAATGAGAGAAGAGTAACTGAGACAACCAATTTGTACCAATAAAAAATGGGAGGTGTCCTATGTGGCATTCATGGTTGTCTTTAATTTACAGTTAAGGACACTATAGTTCAGTGAGGTAATTTGCCGAAAATGCCAAGCTATATAGTGATAGAACTAGTAATATATATTATATATATAGATATATATCCCCGGATGGAAATCAAGAATATCTTTTCTCAAGCTACTATAACAAAATATAATACTTTGGCCTCTCCAAGTAAAAATGGAGGAACACAGCTATAGCTTTTCACTGACTACCTTTAGCCCATCTAGTACGCTTGTCCAGATTGAATATGCTTTGGCAGCTATAGCTAGAGGAACCCTTTTGGTGGGAATTAAAGCTGCAAATGGTAGGGGCTGGGAGATAGCTCAATAGAATAGGTACTTGCCTGGCAAGCACAAGGGCCTGAGTTCAATCCCTGGTCCTGCAAAGAAAAAAATTTTAAAAATTAAAAAAAATAAGAATTTGGGCCAGGGAGACAGCTCAGTGGAATAAGTGCTTGCCTGGCAAGTGTAAGGTCCTGAGTTCGATCCCTGGTACCACCAAAAAAAAAAGCTGCAAATGGTGTGATATTAGCAACTGAGAAGAAACAAAAGTCTGTCCTGTATGATGAGCAAAACGTTCACAAAGTAGAGCCAATTACCAATCACATCGGTTTGGTGTACAGTGACGTGGGCTCAGATTAGAGTGCACAGAGCTCAGAAACTCATCCAGAAGTACTACCTTGTTTACGAGGAGCCCATCCCTACAGCCCAGCTGGTACAGACAGTAGCTTCCATGATGCAGGAATATATCCAGTCTGGTATTTGCCCATTTGGTGTTTCTTTACTTACTTGTGGTTGGAATGGAGGACAGTCATACTTATTTCAGTCAGACCCATCTGGAGCTTACTTTGCCTGGAAGGCCACAGCCATGGGAAAGAGCTATGTGAATGGGAAAACTTTCCTCGAGAAAAGATATAGTGAAGATCTGGAGCTTGAAGATGCCACTCACACAGCCACCTTAGCCCTAAAGGAGAGGCTGAAGGGCAAATGACAGAAGATAACATAGAGGATGGCATTTTATTTATTTATTTATTTATTTCTTGTTTCAGAACCTTTGTTTGTTTATCACTCATTTTTATGGCTGGCTCAGCCCGCCCCAAGGGTGGGGCTGGCACAGCATGTGGTGCCGGGGATAGAACCACAGTCCCTGGAGCCACCCAAGCTTTCCCAAGCAGGGCCCCAGACCACTGAGCCATCCCGCCAGGCCCGAGGCTGGCATTTTCAATGGAGCTGGCTTCAGAGGACTCGCTCAGACTGGAGTTAAGGACTACGTGGCTGCCACTGCATAATAATGCAGTGACTGGGTGACCTGAAGTTTCAGATAATCGAGCTACTTAAATATGTTTAAAGTATGCTTTGTTTTGCAGACTTTTTGCAGATTTATTTCTACATGGTTTAGTGGACTGGTGTTTTTAAAATGACACTTATAAATCATAACGAACTATTAAATAAAAAAATCATAGCTTCAGTGGCTAGAGCAATAGACATTTATTTCTCTGGGAGGGAGAAGTCTAAAATCAAGCACCTGCAGATTCAGATCTCGATGAGGATCACCTTTTGGCCTACAGTCTTCTGCTATGTCCTCAGATATGGTGGGAAAAGGGCACCATGTCTCTTCTTCTAACGCTGCAAATCTCTACAGCTGCTCTACCCTTTCAACCCAATTACCAAGCCTGACCACCTCTCAAAGGCATCCCTTCCTTATAACATCTCATTGAAGTTAGGGCTCCAACGCATGAATCAACATCTGAGAAACAACATACAGAGTCTTTAGAACAATGACCTGGCGTATAGTAAGTCTCAAGGTGTTCTGAGCATCCGTGAGGAATCACGGGATCACACACAGAAAATCAGGATTTAACTCGTCACTAAGGACCTCCATCCACTGCCACAGTCATGGACCTCTCTGCACCTCGGACCTGGGGAAACCCACTGCCATCTTCTTCGTTTTCTCAGTCAGCCTGTCTCTCCCTGAACTAACCATCATCCAGAAGTTTAGTGGAACCTGAGGAGAGAGCTCAGTGACATAAGTGCTTGCCTGGCAAACACAAGGTCTTGAGTTTGATCCCCAATACAGAAGAAAAAAAAAATCGATTTTGGGCTGGCAATATAGCTCAGTGGACTAAGTGCCTATTTTAGTAAGCACACGGTCCAGGGTTTCATTCCCAGTCCCACATGCCACTCCAGCCCTGCCACCCGTGCGTGCTGAGCCTGCCACTGAGTCCAGGCATGATGGTGCACGCCTGTAATCCCAGGGCTGGGGAGTTTGTACAGTGAGACTCTGTAGCAAATACTTTTTTAAAAAATAATAAAATAAAATAATAGGGGCCTGGTGGGATGGCTCAGTGGTCTAAAGCACCTGCATGGGAAGGCTTGGGCGGCTTCAGGGACCGCGGTTCGATCCCCGCCACCACATGCTGCGCCAGCCCTGCCCTCTGTGCGGGCTGAGCTGGCCATAAAAAATGAGTGAATAAACAAACAAAGGTTCTGAAACAAGAAAAATAAATAAATAAATAAATAAATAAAATTTAAAAAAAAATAAATAAATAAAATAAAATAATAAAAAAGGAAGTTTAATGGATCTATGTTGTGCTCATCAAATAATGCTTTGTTTTGTTACTAAAGACCATAAATTTAATACTTTTTTTCTCATTCCTAAAAACAAATTTTCTGACATTTTTCATCCACCGTTCTGTGTTGTCTTCAGGACCCCAATCCCTGATTTGTGGATCTGGTTACAGCGCCAACTTATTCATTCCTGTTCCTCTACTGCCACCTTGTGGGCATTTCGTTTATAACCAGCATTTCCGCAAGGCTGGAAATTTATCTGGTGTTCAATGAACGTTATTTCGCGCACTGCTGATGAAACACTATGGAAAAGAAGTATAATAGGTGAGCTTTTACTCTATTGTGACGAGTGCATACCTATCTGTGTTGTCTTGGAATTCACTCCACTCAGTCAACATACACTGATTTCTGCCAGCTCAGATCGGAGACAGAAGAAACTCCCATTCTCTATGCTTAGGGATCCATAGTCCAGGTAGAAACGGTTACTTCCAATTCAATCTGGGCAACTATACGTCCCGAAAACTACACGTACTGAAAAGAGGTGGGGTTGTTTCAATCACTAGGACTCTCACACTGCAGAAAGACTTTCACTGTTTCATTAAAAAAAATTAGAATGGGATGCGGTGCCCTTCAACCTGATGGCTGCCAAGGATGTTGAGCTCTCGGCCGGCTTTGCGGCAGAGCCCCTGCTACCTGGGTTGGACCCGGTGGACTCTGCGCCGCAGCAACCGCGCAAAGGGGTGGGCTGATGAGCAAGTTGGTGCAGATGGCGTCGCTGAGCGCCCCGGAAAGCAAGTAGGGCAGCCTGTGGGTCATCCTTGATAGCCAAGGCTCGCCGGTGGTGGTGGCGCCTCCAGCGGTGGGCCGCCGCGCTTGTGACCCAGGACCTAGCAGGGCACCGTGCGTCCTCCTCCTGCACCTCCGCCGGGCCCTGGACGCCCACTGGGGCTCTGGACTGTCGCTCAGCAACCGGCATCGGCCAAGCGCTCATGGCTTCTCCCTGAGGCGGCAGCTCGGGAGCAGGACTAACCCGACCATGGGTCCCGAGAACTGCTGAGCACCAGGGACTGTCACCCAGCCTTGCCACTTCCCCAGGTTTCCATCCCCGTCAGAGACCCAGCTACCCACCCTTCTTGCCCGACCACTTGCAGCCTCCTATCCCACCGATGCACTAGCGAGAGCTTATGCCACCAGGGTCCTGCTGCCAGAGGAGCCCAAGACAAAGAGGGGAACAAGGTCGTGGCCCAGAAAGGGACTGCCACCCACACTTAAAACCTATACCAAGGGCTTTCGTCTCGAGGCACCCCTTACAGCTCGCACAAGTGAGAAACAGTACCGCTGGAACTGGGATGGCTGTGGGGAGAAGATTGTCCGCTCCCCAGATCCAATGAACTGACCCCACACACCCGCAAGCACACTGGGCACCGCCCCTTCCAGTGACAGAAGTGCGACAAGGCCTTTTCCAGGTTGGCCCACTCCGCCATACACCTGGAAAAGTTACTTATACCCTTCAGCATGGACATCACCCACTCTGCCAGGAGAATTCACTATTTAAAAAAAAAAAAACGCTTTTACACTGTCTTTCCACAAGGGGAGGAGCTCACCTGGCAAGCACTATGATCATGGTCAAGTTCCCAATAAGTCAGTTTGTGAGTGGATAATCAGGAGAAAGGAGAAACCCAAAGGTGGGGGGACATCGATAACAGATGGAGTCTGTGACTGGATCTCCTATCATTCCAGTTCCATATCTGACTTGAACACTCCCACACTTATAAAACACCCTGTGAGAGACTAGAAATTGTGGCTGTCAGGGTATAAATCAGATCTGTGGTTGGAGAGCGCAAAAAAAACAAGATTTCCTTTTTCTTTTCTTTTTTTTTTTTTTTTTTTTCATTTCATAATTTTAGGGTATTCTCTTTGCCTTCGACAAGCCATTAGTGTGCTAGAAGAGGAAGAACTGCAGATACAAAACGTGTTTTAATTGCCTACATGAGGGTGCTTGATGAATTCTTGATTCTAAACGTACAGTTATGGTTTGTGTCTAGTTGTTCCCCCAAAGCCTCAGCCAGTTATGAGGCAGATTTCTAGACTTCGTGAGTAATTCATGATCCAGTTCTGGGAGGATGGGTGTGACTGCTACGCCAGCCGGGCAGATATTCTGATGCGGCACAAGGGAGACAGACTCGCTCTCTGTTGCTGCTGTGGCCTCTGCTCCTCCCTCTTGCTCTCGCTGTTTTACTGTTTTCCACCACCATGAACTGCTGCTTTCTGCCATGTGCCAGTCTGTCTTGGAGCCAGCCAGAGTATGGAGTGAAACCTCCACAAACTGTGAGCTAAATAACCCTTTCCTTCCTTAATTTGGGGTGTTGGGTATTTGATCCCAGCAATGAGTGAAAAGTAACTAACTACCAAGTGAAGAAGCCAAAGCTCTTCTCAAACTGCTACATACTTTGACCAGGACAATCTATTTTTGCCTTCCCATCTATATTTATGACCTAAGTTGGGTATATAGATACATCTAATTTACTCCTTTAACATGTTTTGTAGACAGTCTGTTCATGCACTGTGATTTCAGATGTATAATAATTTGTACAATGGGTTATTCCCAAGTATGCCTTAAACAGGGTAAATGTGCTTTTTTTATGTAGTTCCATACCTTAATACATATGTAATATACATTTAAGCAAACTTCTATTCTGTGTATCTATAAACTATGAAGTAAAGAAATAAACATTTTCTAGAGTTTGTATTTTGCATACTCAAGGTGAGAAATAAGTTTTAAATAAAATTTTAATATTTTATCTGAACAAAATTAAAATATAATTAGAATGGGGATGGACCTAGCTAGGTGGTGGAACATGTGCTTAGCATGTGCAAGGTCTAACATTGATCCCAAGTATCAAAATTAATTAGTATCTACTATCACTGCTATTCAATATAGTTCTGGAAACATTAACCAGAGCAGTTAGACAAGAGAGATAAAAAAGGAAAGAAAGAAGTTAAATTATTTATTTGGGAATGGGACATATAGCTCAGCAGCCCAAGATCCTGCCTGGCAAGTGCAAGGACCTGAGTTCAATTCCCAGTACAAAAAAAAAAAAGTATCACTATTCTCAGGTGATATCATACATTACATATAAGACCCCCTAAATTACCAAAAGTTTTCAAGTTTTAATAACCAAATTCAGTAGCATAGCAAAATATAAAGGCAACAGTCAAAAATCAATAGGGGGCCCAGCAGGATGGCCTAGTGGTCTAAAGCACCTGCTCAGGAAAGCTTAGGTGGCTGCAGGGACCGCGGTTCAATCCCGAGCACCACATGCTGCGCCAGCCCTGCCCTCAGGGCAGGCTGAGCTGGCCATAAAAATAAATAAACAAACAAAAGTTCTGAAACAAGAAAAAAAAAATTAAAATTAAAAACATTTTTTAAAAATCAATAGGATTCCTATACACAAACAAAATCACTGAGAGAGCTGGGCGTGGTGGCGCACGCCTGTAATCCCAGCACTTGGGAGGCTGAGGCAGGGGGATCAGTGCGAGTTCGAGACCAGCCTGGGCTACAAAAGTGAGCTCAAGGCCAGCCTCAACTGCATAGTGAGACCCTGTCTCAAAAAAAAAAAAAAAAAAAAAAAAAAAAAAA
>PVJA010021598.1:0-35338 GCA_004027025.1 Myocastor coypus | reverse complement strand
AGAACAACAACAACAACAACAACAAGAAAAGAAGAGGAAGAAGAGGAAGAGAAAGAGGAGGAGGAGGAAGAAGAACAAGAAGAACAAGAAGAGGAAGGGGAAGAAGAGGAAGAGGAAAAAGAACAAAACAAGAAGAAGAGGAAGAAGAAGGAGAAAGAGAAGAAGGAGAAGAAATTGTACATGTATGAGTTTATTGAGTGTATCATTTTATTTGACAACGGAATTGTACAAAACATGTTCCATTATATAGAAATTTGTGGGGCCTGGAAGGATGGCTCAGTGGTCTAAAGCGCCTGCTTGGGAAAGCTTGGGCAGCTTCAGGGACCGCAGGTTCGATCCCCGGCACCACATGCTGCGCCAGCCCTACCCTCAGGGCAGGCTGAGCCAGCCATAAAAACAAACAAACAAACAAACAAAAGTTCTGAAACAATAAAAAAAAATAAATTCTAAAAAAAAAAAAAAAAAAAAAAAAAAAAAAAAAAAAAAAAAAAAAAAAAAAAAAAAAAAAAAAAAAAAAAAAAAAAAAAAAAAAAAAAAAAAAAAGAGTTGAGCTGCAGTTCTGGACTTTTCTCTCTTCTAATAAAGACTCCCTCTTCAGATATATCTTGATATATTTATGGGGCCAGAAACAGGTGAAAACAACCCTCCAGATTCTTTGAGAAAGGTTTTCAAAGCTAAGAGAACATGCCCAAGTTTTTTCTTTTCCTTCTTATTCACTGGGTGGTCTGTTGAGCAAAGGAGTTTCAAGACTAAGCAGCAGTAATACAACTGCGGTGTGGCCAACATTCTCACTGGCTTCAGGGGACACTATGGGTGAAAGCAAAGTTTTAGTCAGCTTTTCTTTTCTGTCATGTACATGTGAGAGAAACTGATGTGTCATTATGAACATGAAACTTGAGACTGTTAGACAATGGGTACAGTCTTTATGAGTTTCTTAAGTGTATTAAAAATGCCAAGAGTCTCACAGTGCACTGAAGAAGAGCCAAGGCAGGACAGGCACATCCAGACTTTAACAACCTGCCAGGTGATTCTAACTGCAGCCAAGTTAATAGATCACAAATAATCATCACTTTGGCTGCAGCCACTGAAGACCCCTAGGAAAGGATCACTTGGGGGAGCCCAGAGCACCTTCAGAATTTGTTTTCAATCATCAGGTTTCAGAATAGTTTAACATTGACAAGGATATTTCCATTAAGATGGAAATTCCACTAAGATGGAGTGGTGAGAAGCAATTAAAGAGTCTTTCTGAGATCTGATGTCCAGACACTAGAATAAAGTAATGTGAGGAGGGGGAAGAGGGAGGTTCCTAAGACCCAAGAATAATCTCATTCAAGAACTGAAGCCCATAGGAGAGCAAAGAAACAGAATTCAAAGAAGGAGGAAGAGGTGGCAGGTAGTGCTTCTGTGAACCTGGACTCATGGGAGGGGCAGCTTGAACCTACAGATGCATGGTTACTATGGGGACCCGAGGCTTCCATGGAAAAACGCACCAGTGGAATGGAGCAGTGGACCCGGTAGACAGTAGGGGCTGGTTAGTTATTTGGGTTAATATGTCTCCCAGGAGAGAGCAATTGGCTGAGAGCTAAGTGGGAGTAGGTCAACTGAGCTCAGAACTCAGAACAACTGAGTGGCTTCAAGTGCCAGAGTTAGAACAGCTGTAAGCTGAACAGGTCTGGTGCCAGCCTCATGGCCAGAGAGCAGCCTGAAGTTCAGCTGAGCTAGAGTTGTAGGCTCACTGGGCTTATCCACTGCTGACTGTAAAACTACACCTGGCTTGCTGGGAATAACCAACTTGGATCTGGGTCTAACTATGAACAGAGAGGTAGACTTCTTTCTCTTTCTTTCTTTCTTTCTTTCTTTCTTTCTTTCTTTCTTTCTTTCTTTTCTTTCCTTCTTGTTTTGTATTTTTCCTTCTTTGTTCTTGTTTTTATGAATGTGAATATGGTTTCTAGTCTTTTTTATTGTTCTGTTCATTTTTTTCTTCCCTTTCCTGTCTTCTTCCAGTTTTCCAGTATTTGCATGATCTTCATTTGTCCTCTAGTCTTGCTTCTAATCTCTTCTTCTATTTTCCTTTTTCTTCCTCAAAACCCTTTTAAAATTTTTCCCTGAAATCATTACATTGAGGGCTTAATTGTATACAGTTTTCTGGTTGAGGTGATTCTGTTATATAAACAAAAATCTAGCTCATATGGTTAATGGTGGCCAATTCATTGGTTAGTCAGTCATTTTCCAGTCTGTGTTTCATGCTCTTGTTACTGCTGACTGTATCACTTTAGCCACTGTGACATAATGGTTCTAAGCAGTTGTTTTTCAGGGTATACTAAGACTGAGGCTGCCTAAGGGTTATACAAAAAAACCTATAAGCTTGTGCCAAAGAAACAGAGGCTAGTCAAATAGGCTTTGTAATATAGTTACACTGGTTATCACCAAAAGGTTAAGTTTTTTTTTGTCTTTTTGAGACAGGGTCTCGCTATGCAGTTCAGGCTGGCCTTGAGCTCACTTTTGTAGCCCAGGCTGGTCTTGAACTCACATCAATCCTCCTGCCTCAGCCTCCCGAGCGCTGGGATTACAGGCGTGCACCACCATGCCCGGCTAGGTTAAGTTTTATGTGGCTAAAAAATAAGGTTTTCAGGCTGGGGAGACAGCTCCATGGCACAAAGCCTGCCTAGCAAGTGCAAGGTCATGAGTTTGAACCCTGGTCTGGCCAAAAGAAAAAAAAAAGTTTTATTATTAAAAGATACTCTTGGTATAGAACAAAATTAGGAAACAAAGGTGTCAATATAGTTCAGGCATTTACTATTGCTAGTTTCATGTATACTGAATGTATTCATGACTTTCAGGTGTACAGGCATTCTAAGATGTCAAACTAGGATTGTTCAGGATGATGAACCTTTCTTTTAGACTCAGATTATCTACTTTTCTCTTGTCTGTAGCTACTTACATGAGATATGTCATGAGACAAATGATAGGGTTTTTTAAAGCTCATGTGATGTATACATTACAGGTGTCCCTTCACTTAAGAGATGCTCAGCCACTGAGTAGTCCAGACATGACACACGCATCTTTCATAATATTCTACTAAAGGACAACAAATCCTTTGATAGCTTTAAGGTGAGAGCTTCTTTATGCACTAAAGATGACTGACTAAAAAGGCTATGTATTTATTTATTTATTTATTGTCTTTTTGAGACAGGGTCTTGCTATGCAGTTCAGGCTGGCCTTGAGCTCACTTTTGTAGCCCAGGCTGGTCTCCAACTTGCAACAATCCTGCCTCAGCCTCCCTAGTGCTAGGATTACAGGCGTGTGCCACCACGCCCAGCAGCTTAAAAAGACTATTTTAAACTAAGGAAGACATTTAAATGTGTTTCAAGGATAATAACATGCTTGTCATGAAATGCTATGTGTGTATGGCTCTTGATCTCAAGTTTTTTCTGTGAAACTTTGTAACTGTTGTCTGTTAATGTTCTGCAGGTATTCAACTAATAAAATGATGACTGATAAAAATTAGCAGTCTTCTAGCTATGTTTTATATGTCAAAGTGCTTGATACCCAGATGAAATTATAATAGTTAAGCTCACTGCTCCACTGCAATACTGATATAACTATCTTCTCTTCTGGTATTCAACAACTGAAGTCTGGAAACCAAAAACAGAAAGATAACTGGGCTAGTATTTTGTTCACGGTCCAAGATGAACAAACACCCAGGGCATGAGAAAAGGTTTTCTATAGGATCCACTAACCTTGGTAAGCCACCAGAACTGGGAGACTGCTGAACTTCAGAGAACAGGAATCAGCAAATGTGCAGTATAGTATGCCAAAAAAGAGGCTTAAAAAAAGAGAAAAAAGTCTCTTGTGTTTTTATAGACTGTAACATGGTCAAGCAAGACTGACTCATCCTGACAGTTAACAAAGGAACTGAGGGGTTCTGCACATGGTTCCAAAAATAATGCCCAAGGAAATTTAACTGAACTTGATAGCCACCAAGAGATTAGTTTTGATTAACATGGGTCTCATCTTGAGTTGGTCTTACACACCTAGCAGAAAAGCATAACCAAAAGATATATGAAAACAATACTATAGTTATAAAAGCTAGATATGAAAAGCTGCTCCAATTGTTGACCCCTTCTGACAGTTTCCAGCTGACCCTTGTACAGTGAAAGTTAAAAAATGTCAACAAGAGTCTTTAAATTCCTTAGCTAAAACTACCCTTCAAAACCAGTAAACTCTGTCTTCTTACAGCTAAAACTAGAGGGACTTAAGACAAATACCAAACTTACAAGTCACCTCCATCCATAGAGGGGTCTAAGAGCCAACTGGTTACCATTGCTATGTTAGTCCCTTAAGACCAATTTCTGGATGTGGCTCTTCCCACTGTAGTGCTCATATTTTGATTATATGTGTTTTAATTTTTAGTCTTGTTTAGAGGCTGCTAAACTTCATGTGATCAGGCAGATGGAACAACAACAAATGTGCCAGAGTCCTTTTACTGAAACCCACTAGATTGAATATAAAGGTAGGTATAACTGCTAAACTCCAACAAGACTTCTAGACAAGGCTCATTAGATTAATTCTCTGGAGAAGGTCCCTCACTGAGGTCTCCCCTACATCGACCCTTCTCAGCTCAGAGCAACTAGATGGAAACTATCCTTATTCCCTAATCAGCCTGGGCAACATAGCGAGCTCAAGTTCAGCCTGAACTATGTAGCGAGAGCCTGTCTTAAACAAAACAAAACTACCATTTAAAATATGGGTTTATAGATTTAAAATATGGGTTTGATAAATGATTCACTGTTTTTTTTTTTTTAAGAATTAAACATTTAATACTTAGCTCTTTACAATGTTTCATGTAGTATATAGCATATTGCCAGTGACACACACAAACATATATATATAATTTATGTACAAATAAAATAGTGTATGCTAAAAAATATTTACCATTTATCGATAGGGCACATGAAGTACAAAACTGCAACAGACAAGTATATAATAAAGATACCATGATGAATATAGGGAAGAGCAGTAAAATATATAAACATTCAAGATCCAGGGGTATCTGTATGTTATTGATTTGTTTATACAACCCGAGACCTATTGTTAAAATGTGGACTCTCAATTTCACCCCGTTTCATTGATTCAGACAGTTTGGGATTGTGTTTAGAAATCTATGCATGAAGGCAAAAAAAACATATGAAAACAGATCTATTGGAAGGGATTAGGGCCACTGAGACAACTTGCTAGACAGGAGGTGGTAGAAGACTGGACAAAGTCCATGTTAGATTCCATAGCAAACGGGAAAGGGAGGGCTACTGGAACAAAAGACTAGCCTTCACTAAAAACAACATATTTTCTCAGTTTAACAGAAAGGATGAATGCAACAGAAGTTCTGATACAGATTTGGTAATGAGAAATCTAGAGAATTTGCAAGGGAGGAGTATGCTCCTTTATCAGAATTGATACGAAGACAATGAAAAGTCTCCATTTTATTTGAAAGAATTCTTATAGAAATGTGACACAAAATAGTACCTTTTTTAAATAAAGGCTTTTGTTTACTGAGAGAATAAGAACTCATCTGGAGTATTTTTATATTTAATTTAATCCTTTTAATATGGGTATTCCTTATTGTGATTTTAATGGCACTTGAGTGATCCTGAACAATAAAGTTTATTTTCCTGCCTTATTCCCTCACATATTCATTGGCACACTCTGAAAAAACCATGCCGTAAAAATAGCAGGCTGCTGATTGCAGGGAGACTGCAGCAGCTGGGTAAGCAGGCACAAATGCTGCACGAGGCAGTGGGTAATTGCCTGGCAGGATAAAAGTTATTTAGAGTACAAGTGGAAGTTTAAAATGTGAAATCTGTTTTAGATCAGAGATTTTTTTTCTTCACTAATCATACTTCCAATTATTTTGGTTTCTGATATGAGATATATTTAAGCCTTATAAAAAGAAAGTACAATGTGTATGATTTTGTCATATCACCTCTACTTGGGAAGTTGGATGAGCAAATTCACTCCATCAAAGTTCCTTAAGCCCAGTAGCTATCCTTCCACCTTGATTCAATTCCTTATTCTTGTGGCTTTCAGATTTGCAGTCTGTTTTTAAAAGCTGAAAATTCTGTTCAGTAATGAATTTTTAGATGACAGTTTTAATCAACTTTGGAATTCAATAAAATTTCTTACCACAGAAACCATTTTTCAATATATGAAAGTAGTATTATTGTAAAAATCAGGAAACACTGATCTTGTAAATAATATTAAATTATCCAATAATTTTTATCACTCAGAGGAAATTATTTTAAGATGTTTATGTATGACTTTTGAGACCTTTTAAATGTTTATGTATATACATACATGTGTTTTGATGTGAAAATTTGAAATATTACATATATACAAAACTCGCTGTTCAATGCTGGAATTGATTTTTTTTCCCCATGTAATACTACTTCTCATATACATGAAGCAGGAGCTGAAGTAAACTAGGGCACATTTTGCCCTGACTTTGTATGTCAAAATACCATTTGAATCTGTCTATTTGAATCTAAGATTTTTCACAACAAAGAATAAATAAATACATGTATTCTTGAGCATAAAAATACTTACGTTGCAATAGGTATCATTTTTAACAAATGCTAAGGACAACAAAATAAGGATACAAAATAATTTAGGAAATTTCCTGTTGAAAGGCATGAAGAAATTCTATCAGTAAGAGTGGCAGGGACTGAAGAGATACCTCAGCGGCATAAGCACCTGGCTGGCAAATGTGAGGTCCTGGTATAAATGGGCATTTAAATCTTATGGTCAAACAGCACTTTTCCTTTCTTGTACAGTTCACACAGAACTAAGAAGGCTGAATTATCATTGCTGGCTTATGAGATAAAATTATTTCAAAACTGACTAGCTATGGCTCAGTGGTACACTAGTAGCCCCACATGTGTGAGGCTATATATTTACTCCTTAGAACTGCAAACAAGAAAAGGCCCATCTTATTTTTTATAATTATTACTTCATAATACCATAGTTTTTATACTTTCAAAGAAATAATTACCAAGTATAAGTGTTTAAAGTAAACACTCATATATACAACAGGTGATAATTACAAGAATGATGATGAGAGCTCATCTAGAGTCTTTAACAATTTCATATATTCTCTAAAAGCTGTTATACGCTAAATAAAAGCACACATTTAGAGTAGCTATGTAAAAACTGCTAAATGCATACTTAAGCAAATCGTCCTTTAGAATCACATTTTCAATCTAGAGAAAATCATAAAAATGGGAAGCATCATATATCTACAAGTCTGAGGTTCTGTATCACTGAATAATTTTCTTTGCTGTATCAAATCTGCTTTTGGAAGGCAAAAGGTAAACACACATAAAAGGTTAATAGGAAATTATTTCCATTAAGGACCACTAAACATTTATAATTAGTATTCTATAACTAATTATAGTTATAAAATCTATAATTATAAATAGAAAATTTAAATATCAGCTTAGTCATTACAAAACAATTAAAATCAAAATGAGATGCTACTTTGCTACTAGAACTATTACTGAAGACAGCAAACAACTGGAAACTTCACACATTGCTGATAAGAAAGCAAAATTACACTGAACATAAGTTGTCTAAGAGAAAGAAAACATGCTTACCCAAAGACTTGTGTGGGAATATTCATAGCAGCATTATTCATGACAAACAACCCAATGTTTGCTACCTGATTAATGGATGAAGATATAGCATATCCTTGCAATACAACATTATTGAGCAATAAAATGGAACAAAAGAATGATACAGTCTACAATATGAAGGAACTTCAAATACATTATACAAAGTAAAAAGGAGCTAGAAGCAAGACTGCATAATGTATAATTCTACTTATATGAAACATCCAGAAAAGGCAGCAAAATAACTTTTTAATATCTACTACCACCATTTACTGGGAACCAATATGTTCCAGTATTTTCTATCTTAAAAGAAAACCTTACTGGTACATGTTAACACTTTGACTTACATTTTATATTACTTGGTATCAGAACCAAGGAAATAAACAGTTGTAAAGGTCACTAGGGTTTTTCTAGCTTATGTATGTTAAATGTTTTTTAAACTCTTGCACCTTGACTTTAGTACACCATAACCTTAATATCCCTCCTCAAAATGAGCAAGGCAGACAAAAATAATTGCCAATTTTTACAGTGTATCAACTACTTGTGATTAATAAATAGCAAAAGCATATGTATTATTAAAAAAATACAAACATGTATATTCACACTGTGAGTTCATAACCAGCCTGGGCTACATAAGCAAATTCAAGACCAGCCCACATTACATACCAAGAGCTTTGTCTGTCTCTGTCTCTTCTATGTCTCACATATATACATTCACATACAGACACATACACAACATACACATACATTCTAGCATTCTAGTGCTCCATGAGTAAGTAACTAAGAGTTGTCTATACATAAAAAGATTCAAGTTGCAGTCATGCATTGTAAGCGACACCAAGAACACATTTCTAGTTTCTTGGGGAAACCAAAAGTCTCATGGGGCAGTAAGAAGGGCAGCCCTATAGCCCCTTAAGACCCTAGCTCCATGGTTCCAAGTTTGATTCTCAGTATGATAAGGTGACAAGCTCTAAAAATCCTAGGGAAATGGCCACTATAACTTTCACAGGCCTAAGAAGAAAGCTATTCCTGAGACCCTGTGGAAGAACTGAGGACTCTCTCTAGAAAGCAAAACACCCATATTGCTCTTAAGAGCAATACTGTCACTAAGGACCCTAATTCACCACAACTAAAATGGCCACCTGTATCGAGGTGCATCCACTTCTAACTGCATCTATTATGTGGGTGATCTTGCTAAAGCTATGACATTCAGGGGCTTAGATCAGTGGTTCTCAACCTTTCTAATGCTGTGACCCTGCAATATAGTTCCTCATGTTGTGGTGACCCCAAACCAAAAAATAATTTTGGTGGCTACTTCAAAACTGTAATTTTGCTACAGTTATGATTCAGAATGGTTTTAGGCAATCCCTACGTTTTGGTCATTTGACTCCTGCCGGGGTCTCGACCCACAGGTTGAGAACCGCTGGCTTAGATCATTTATCTCACACCTCCCTCTTTGCCCTACTTTGTCTTCTGCAAGGAACATGAAAATCTGACCTGCATGACTTACTTAGGTTTTTTTTTTTTTTTTTCTTTCAGAAGTGGGGATTGAACTCAGGCCCTTGCACTTACCGGGGAAGCGGTTATTGTACTGAGCTATCTCCCCAGCCCTCTTACTTAGGTTCTACACCCTCAACATAATAGGAAAGCTACTCTCTTTCTCCCATTGAACAGACATCTTAGTAGCCACTCTTCACGCTGTGCTTGGACAGGGCTTTCTTTCAACACAGCCAGAGGGGCTACACATCCCAAGATAGCTGGGAGAGCACATGCTCCCCATTAGAGTCTCAGCAAGCTCTTCAAAGCTGGAAGAAGCTACACAATACAGGAGGCCTCCAGTCCTTCAACACCCCAAAAAGAATTATGGGGATAGGAATGTCTCAAGAGGAAATGACACAGGCGATTATGGCATGACAAAGCTAGCTGGGCAGGTAGATGTGACTGTTAATGATAAAATACTATGACATATACACAGAACAGTTCCCAAAGCCCTGCATGTGGACTTCTCATGAAAGCTGGAGTAGAGGAGTTTTTTGTACCCAGAATGAAACCCAGGACCTTGTGTTGCGAGGCAGGGGCTTGTGCCTCTGAGCTACATCCTGGTCTGGAGCAAGTCTTTGATGGGATGACCTAGCTCTGACCTCACACTGAGGAGTGGGCAATACAAAAACAAGAGACCACAATGAGGTCTGGCCACTGTGTTTTCTCTCCATGGTGGTCCACCCTCATGCTGTAGGCTGTATTTTTTATCCTGCTTTCATTTGGCCCTAACATGCTCTGCACAGCCTGTTTCAACAAAGAAAACAAAAACAAACATCAAGATTTTGTTTTCCTAAATCCTTTAAGGAACATACACAAAAAATATATATTTTATATGAAGGGCTAGAGAAGAATTGATAAATGCTAGTGTACTAATGGCATGTATATCTGAGAAAGTTTATTTTCTTTTAAATTCTAGAATTGGTTTTGGCATAGAATGACAATTTTTATGTGTGTGTGTGTGCGTGTGCGTGTGCGTGCACGCACGGGTGCACATTAACAGAGATTACACCCAGACCTTTGTGTATACTTGGCAAGCACTTTCCTACTTAGGTAATCCCAGCCCTTTGTATATTTTATTTGGAGACAGAGTCTATGTAAACAGGCCAGGCCAGCTGCGAATGTGTGATCTTCCCATTTACCCACTGGAGCAGATTAACTTAAGGCATGTAACCCACTGTCCAGTTGATACTTTCTGCGATATCCAAGACTCTGCAGTAACTTACAGGGTTTCTGGCTTAGATGTGGTAGCACAAATCTGTAATGCCAGCAGTGTGAGCCTAAGGTGGGAGGACTTACAGCTTCACAATAAGGTCAAGGCCAGCTGCATTAAGTAATGAAAACTTTTCTCTTATTGCTGGGACAAAATATTTGACTCCCAAAATTAAGGAAGGAAAGGCTTATTTAGCAGTTAGTGGAGGCTTCATTCCTAACTCGGTTGGCTCCAAGGCAGAGTGGCACATGGCAGAGGGTAGCAGTTCATGGAAGCTGGAAAACAGCAAAACAGCAGGAGCCAAAAGGGGAGGAGCAGTTGCTGCCTGTGGTAGCTAGAAAGCCTCTCTCCTTTCCTACACTGTAGGCTGATTACCCACCTCATAGCAGGTGTAGCACTCAGACCCATAATCCCAGCATTCGACATGAATTAATCATAAATTCTAGAAGCCTGCCTCAATGAATACCTGAGGTTTTGGGGCTATAACTAGACACAAACTATAACAGAACTATCTATCTCAAAAAACTATCTTTCTCAAAAAAGAAGATAGGGTTCAAACTTCAAATTCTACCTAAATGGCAAGATCAAGAGCAACAACAAAAAGTCAGGAAATGTCCATTGATGTTTTGAATTGGAATACTAACAATTACTTAGGCTAGTAAAGAGATATTTGTAAGACAAAATATTTTGAAGCTGTTTTGTAGCTCATTAGCAACACACACACACACAACTTTTTAAAATTAGAAATTGTTATGATTTGCATCTAGCTGTCTCTCAAAAGCCTCTCTTCTAGAGTTTGTGACTAATTCATGATCTAGTGCTAGGATTACCAATGTGAGACCTACGCCTGAATTGGAGCAGATTCCTGACTATAAAATAAGGGAGACAGACTTGCTCTCTGTTGCCATCATTGCCACGGCTCTTTCCTTTTGGCTCTTGTTGTTTTCTGCCACCATGAACTGTGGCCCTCTGCAATGTGCTAGTCTACCTCGGAGCCTGCTGGCTATGGACTGAAACCTCCACAAACTGTGACCTAAATGAACATTTTTTTCCTTAATTTTGGGTGTTGGGTACTTTGTCACAGAAATAAGAGAAAAGTAACCAAGATAGCAATGTACTAGAGAATGAACCCAGAGCCTTCACATTGGCTATAGCAGCACATACTTTTTTTTGGAATATGAACTCAGTGTCTTTACACTAAGCATTACTCCCATCCCTTTTTAAATTTTTTACTTTACCACAGAGGTTCTCTAAGTAACTAAATTTCCTGGGCTGTTTATGACAAACCCACTATCAACATCATATTTACTGGGAAAAACTGAAACTTTTCCCTCTAGAATCAGGAATAAAACAAGGATATCTGCTATCACAACTCTTGTTCAACACAGTTCAAGTATTAGCGAGAAAACTTAGACAAGAAAAAGAAATAAAAGATACATTTGGAAAGGAATAAACTATATTGTCAGTATTTGCAAACCCCTAAAATCTACCAAAACTATTTAGAGTAACTAAATTCAGTAAAGTAGAAAGATATAAAAGCAGCACATAAAAACCAGTATGATTCTTGTACACTAGTTACGGAACCCATAGAGAAAGAGACCAGGAAAAACTTGCCATTCACAATAGCACTAAGAAAGATTATTTACCAATTAACCTAGCTAAGGAAATGAAATACCTCTACGATAAAAATTATAACATTCTAAAACGGGAAATTGAAGAGGACATCAGAAAATGGAAAGGTATCACTTGTTCTTGAATAGGCAGAACCAACATAGTCAAAATAGCCATATTTCCCAAGGTGATATACAGATTTAATGCAAGTCTAATTAAAACACTAATAGCATTCTTCACAGAATTGGAAAAAAAAATTCCTAAAATTCATAAGGAATCAGAAGAGACCCAGAATAGCAAAAGACATAACAAGAGCAAATCTGGAGACATCAAAATCCTGAACCTGAAGTTACATTACAAAGATAAGGTGATTAAAAAGAAAAGTCAGCATGGCACTGGTGTGCACACCCCTACACACAGACATGAAAGTAAGTGTAATAGAATGGAAGATGCAGAAATAACTCCAAGCAAAGCTGGACATGGTGGTGCACACCTGTAGTCCCAGCACTTGGGAGGCTGAAGCAGGAGGATCCATGTGAGTTCAAGACCAGCCTGGGCTACAAAAGTGAGCTCAAGGCCAGCCTGAACTGCATAGTAAGACCCTGTCTCAAAAAGACAGGGGGAAAAAAAAAGAAACAAACCTCCAAGCAGGGCCAGGGAGATAGCTCAGTAGAATAAGCGCTTGACTGGCAAGTGCAAGGTCCTGAGTTCAATCTCCAATATTGCATGCATAAATAAATAAATAAATAAATAAATAAATAAATAAATAAAATAACCCCAAGCACATTCAACTATTTTATCTCTGACAAAGCGGCCAAAATGTATACTGGAGGAAAAATAGCCTATTTAATAAATGATCCTAGGAAAAATGGCTATCCATATGCAGAAGATTATATCTAGAACTTACCTCTCACTATGTATTAAACTAAAAATGAACTAGATCAAATAACTAAATGTTAAAACAAACACTTAACCATCTGGAAAATAAAATACCTTTTTAAATTTATAGGTGTAGGCAAAAGTTTTCTAAAGAGAAATTTGGTTCCATATGAAATAGTACTGAGAATCCACAAATAAGATGATATTCAATTAAAAACTTCTTTAGAATAAATCAAACAATCAGCAGAATAAAAGGACAATTTTCAGAGGCAGCCAGAGAGCTCAGTGGATTAAAGCCCCTGCTTAGGCAAAGCACAGGGGCTGGGTTTGATACCCAGACTGCTGTGCTGGCCCCACCAGCAGTACTATGTGCCTTAGTACTGCTGGGAGTATGAGTGTGTGTATCTTCCCTAGCCTTGGGTGATAGCTGGATGTATTACAAGAGAGACAGAGAAACAGTCTTTCTCTATGTTGTTCTCTGTTGCCCTGGCTGGTCAGTTGCCTCTGTTGCCATTTGTTGCTGTCCTGTCACCATGAACTGGATGCTCTCTGCCCTGTTCCACATAGCTTTGGAGCAAGCCAAAAATGGACTGAAAAATCCAGTAACTCTGAGCTGAATAAACCTTTCCTTCCTCCATTTTGGGTGTGGGGTATTTGCCCCAGCAACAAGAGAAGAATTAACTGAGACCCTATAGACCCTGCATTAACTATATTTTTTAAAAAGGATAATTTTCAGAATAGGAAAAAAAATTCCAACTGTTTCTCAGAGGACTAATATCTGGAATAAAGAAAGAACACATAAAAATTAGTCCTCCCAAATAAAGACTCAGTCAGAAAACAGGCAACTAAACTGAACAGGCAAAAGAGGTACAAATTGGTCAGCCAATACATTAAGAAATTATCAACACTGTTGCCCATTAGAAAAGTTTAAATTGAAACAACTGAGATGCCATTTCATCCCAGAAAGAATGGTCATCACCAAGAAATCAAATAATAAATGCTGGTGAGACTATAGGGGAAAAAGGAATTCTTCTACATTGTTGGCAGGAATGTGAACTAGTACAACTTGTATGAAGATTCCTCAAAAGAGTTTAAAGACATCACATTACAGTAATACATTCACACCAATGTTTATGGCAGCACAATTCCTAATAGCTAAATTTTGGAAGCATCACTATATGAATGAATAAAGACAATGTGGTGTTTATACACAATGGAGTACTACTTCAGCATACAAAAAGGATAAATCTGTGTCATTTGTAGAAAAATAGATGTGTCTTGAGATTAAGTTAAGTGAAATAAACCAGGCACATAAATTTAAACATCACATGGTTTCTCCTATATAAGAAGCCAAAATATCAATAAGGAGCAAAAAAAAAAAAAAAAAAAAAAAAAAAAAAAAAAAAAAAAAAAAAAAAAAAAAAAAAAAAAAAAAAAAAAAAAAAAAAAAACTTAATATGAAATAGAAATGGGTCTTTCTTAAATGGGAAAGAGTTTAAGAGATGGAGGGAGAGGGAAGAGACAGAACTAAGATGTGGTCTGCACATGTACCAACTTCACACAAGGCATGTAAACATTATGTACTGCAAACATTTACTATTAAATAAATAGCCTGGGCTAAGATTGAGCTTCCAATCTTCGTGCCTCAGTCTCTGGGTGCAAGAATTACAGATGTTCACCAAGCAGTTTTACATTTTAAATTGTGATACTATAATTAAACAAGAGATAAAGTAGGGAAACTTCACAGAAATTGTTTTGCTGTGATCAGAAAATACTTAAGTAAATGTGTAAAAACTATGAAAGCTGTTAAGTGACCTTTCCTATCTGTATCAATGTTGGTCACAAAGCTGATGAAGACCTAAGGTGTCCTTTGAAGGGATATGCATGCTTCTGGGAGGAGGAGGAGAATTCATTTGTGGGATGGGGAAGCTTCTTAGACTTACTTCTATTTTATTTCTGTTTTTTACACGATTTTTGTCAGAAGTTCAAGGATTATATATTAGAACAGAAATACATAATTTTAAGTAAAGAGACCCAGGTTATGCCCTCAACATTCTATTCTAATTAATACCAGTAAGATGTATTGACTAAAAAAAAAATGAAAACCACTTTCCTAAGGAATAGAACTGAGTTACTATTCTATCAAGAGTTAAGGAGATTTTCATTATGACTTCATATTGAATTGAAGGAAATTGATATTTTACAGAAAAATTACTATGAGCAAATCTTGTAAGTTCTCTATAGTTATTAAACTGTCATATGCTATTTTGTCTTTGACTGCCTTCATTATCATTAGTTGATTCAACAGCACCCTGTGACATTTCTTAGATGCAGTCATAAACACTAGCTGTTTATTGTTACTATAAACAAAAATATCAATGAAGCTAATAAGAAAAAATATTTTTAAGGCTGAAAGGCTAATTTAAGTCAACTGAAACAAAAACGAATAAGGTAGAGGAATTAATCTTTCATGATAAAAACTTTGGAAGATACTCAATAAAAATCACTTAAGCCAGGTGTGGTAGCATACACGTGTAATCCCAGCACTTGGAAGACAGGAAGATTCTCCTGTCAGTTTGAGACCAGCCTGGGCTATAAAGTGAGCTCAAGGGCAGTTTCAACTGCATAGTGACCTGATTTGAAAGATTACAAAAAAAAAAAAAATTACTCAAAAGGATAGTAAGGGCCAGACAGATAACTTGAGGGACTAAAGCAGGGACTGGAGCTCAATCCCCGGGTGTGCTGAGCTGGCCCAAACTCTGGGTTCACTGAGATGGCAATTGAGACTGGGTATAGTGGCACGTGCCTGTAATCCCAGTGCTTAGGAGGCTGAAAACAGGAGGATCATGAATCTTGTCTGTGTAGTGAGACCCTATGCCAAATACAAACAAAAAAAGAATACTGGTATGTCAATTGAGAAATAAATCATAACATCAACTACAGTTTTTTCTATCAACACTTTTAACATAATGGCTTAACAATATTTAATTCTAACATTACCTTTGGAGCAGAAGGTGGATTTAACTGCCCTTGATGGTTCCCTGTATGCTGGGATAACCCACTGGAATCTAAAGACTGTGCTCCAGGAAGCTGGATACTGGACACTGGTTGCTGAGATGATTCTACTTTGTGGCCCTTCTTATTGGATCCATTCAATCTACTACTTCTCTCTATGGCAATCTGGTCGCGAACTTTTTGCAACTTCTCCACTGAAGCTTTTTTAGGGAAGATAAGATGTGTTTCTCCCTGGAATTTGGAAAATTGGGAAAATTTAAATCTTTGCTTTATATGACAGTCATTCTCACATATAAGTCAGTAATGTATAAAATGCACTATATTTTAAGTCATACTTGCCTTACTTTTCTCTCATTGCTGAGACAAAATACCTGAGGCCCAAATTAAGGAAGGAAAATTATTTAGCTAACAGATTGTAGAGGTTTCAGTCCATAATCTGCTGGCTGCTCAGCAGGGTGGCCTGGAAGAGGGCAATCATTCATGGCAGAAGACAGCAAAAGCAACAAAAGCAAAAAGGAGAAGCAAATCTCTTTTCCTCCTTACACTATATGCAGACTATCCACCCAAAGGTCAGTGCAGCACTCATACCCCCAATTTTGTATGACACAATGAACCAATCATAAACTCTAGATTCAACTGCCTCTGAAAAGCCTGCCCCTAGACAACATGAAGCATGGGGGGGGGGGATCCAGGCACAAACTATAGCAATGCTTTTTCTGTATCATTATGGACCTTTTAAAATACAAAGGGTGATAATGCTTAAATATAAACCAAAAAATTACAAAGGGTGATAATGCTTAAATATAAACCAAAAAATTAAGAAAAAAATTTCTTTGTCAGCATGTACAGTAGACCCTCGTTATTAAGAGATTCAACTTTTGCAAACTCACTGTTTCATGGGTTTTCAAAAAATATTAATCTACATTATTGTGGATTTTTCACAATATACTGTGGGGGGTTTTGCAGTACTGTATAGTATACATACATTGTTAAAATTACATAGGTTTATGAGTCTAGAAAATCATTAAGAACATTAGAAGTACTTTTAAAAGTGTGGCACAGGTTTATAAGCATGTGGGAAGGGTTTTTAAAGCCTTAAAATATACATAAACACTCTGAAAAAAATACTAAAGGGGCCAGGGAGAGAGCTCAGGGGTCTAAGTGCCTTCTTGGCAAGTGCAAGGATCCAGGTTGAATCCCAGGTACCACATCCCTGGGACCACTAAACCAGCCATCAAAACCAGGCATGGTAGTGCATGCCTGTAATCCCAGCTTTGGGAAGGCTGAAATAGAAGGAGTGCTACAAGTCCGAGCTGCATACCAAGACTTTCACTTTTCTTGGGGGTGCCTGGAAGTAACCTCCACAATAAGTGAGGGACCACTGTAATGTTTATTTAATGTGGTTCAAGGGACTGTTAGAAAAATGTGATGGAGGGTGATGGATCATAAGAGTTGCAAATGTACATTATCGCTCTTCTTCACAAAAGAGGCTATTATTATGGATGAAATTCCTTATGGAGTAATAATAGGTGGAAAGGCACGTAAAAGTGGGGTCACATAAAACCATTATGAAGTTATATAATGTACAGTAGTATAACTGTTGGACAACAGCTAAATGAATGTTTCAAAATAGCTAGTAGAAAGGATTTTGAATGTTTCCAAAAAAAAGAGAAATGATGTATGCCTGAGGTAACAGGTACATTAACTACCCTGATCTGGTTACTATATTCACATATCTATATCTATATATATGTAGATATCTATATCTATATCTACATCTATATATATAGATATGTCACACTGTACCACATAAATGTGTACAATTACCAAGTGTTTATTAAAAGTAAACTTATGGTATTATTTTTAAAAAATGAAAGCCTATTTTATTTTTCTTCAAAATTTGCACTGAACATTAATTGCTTCTAAAATGTATATGGTCTTTCATATAATGTTTTTATTACTTCATACTTTCTCCATTTTTTCATTACAGCTCCTCAGTAGAAGTCAGGCTCAGACTGTCCAGTTAAGAGCTTGTCATTAAGCTTATTTTCAATATTCTTGTCCAACATTTGGCTTCTAAAAGAAAGGCTTTCTTGGTCTTTTTAATCACTTGCTTATAGGATGAGGCTACATTGCAACTTACAACCATATGACATAATTTAGAATCAATCTTGACATCCAGTCTCACATTTCTTTTTCTTTATTTTTTGTGGCTGGCTCAGCCCACCATGGGGGCCAGGTTGGCACAGCATGCAGTATCAGGGATTAAACTGAGGTCCCTGAGCTTGCCTAAGCTTGCCCAAGCAGGTGCTTTACAACCCTGAGCTATCTTGCTGGCCCCAGTCTCATATTTCTAATAAAATTCACAATCTAGCTTTCAGCTTGTTCAGGAATCACGTTCAGTTTATTGACCAGCCTATTAATGCTGATATGCTGTAGATACTACAGAAAGTCTTAAATATAAAGATACACACATTTTCAATGAAATCTTCAAGTGTCTACCCAGAAGTCAGTCCCAAGCAATGATTCACAGTCTTAACCTCTTCTGAGCATCATTAAAGTCAACGTATACATATTCAACACATTCTATAACTGCATTCCTATATCTGTAAGATTCTTTGTGGTTAATTTCACTTTATATTTCAGCACCTGTATTAAAAAAATTTGATAAGACTGTAGTAGTCAAGACAGTTGAGAATAAGTAGACACACTATTTAAGTTGCATTAAGGTACAGTGTCTGGTAAAAGAAGAGATCAATTATACGTCATCCCTTGAAGTGATTAAAGAAAATCGGGATCAATGAATGAGCCATGCTTGCTCCTGGAGAGATTGTAGTGGAGAATTCAAAGAAGTGTTACTGTTGGGCACTTTTAAATGAGTAAGGTCTTCCACAGCTGCATCCCATTTCTGCATTAACATTTCAGAAGCCAGTTTTTCCCAGAGAGAATTTAAAGCATTTCTGTCAATTACTAGAACCAACACGCTAAAAAATTAATGACCTCTTGCCTCTGTTAAGTAATTTCCTCCTTCATACTAGAATCTCACATACCTGCACAGTATAACTAAATATTCTTTCCTAATCCCTTATTTGCCAGGTAGTCAAATATTAATTGCCCATTCCTGACTGGTGACATCTGCTTCGTAGTTTCTAGATCTCCAAATATCTTCACAATTGATTCTGTTTGTGCTGAAGCTATTTATCTGAGCAACAACTATTGTTCTTCTCTCAGGGTAAGGAACGTGAACTCAACCATATTGATACCAGTAAGAAACTCAAACTTCCCTTATTTTTCTTTCTTATTATGTATCTCTTCATAGACAGAAACCCCAAGCATGGGAAGAGCAGGTGCTCATTCATACCATGCATGATGCAGTGATCAGGTCATACTCTGCCATCTTGCCAGAAGAGAGTATGTGTTCACTAAAGCTTTATTGGGTAACATGACTGTGGAGGACCGCCTAAGCAGCGATCCTTGAAAGTAGAGTGACTGTCTCCATTTTGACTGAGCCTGACCCTATTTCCATGTATTGATATGTGAGAACTGGCTAGGACCTCTGTTTATCCTTTCAATTGGCCTAGCTGAGGTGCTGGTGATAGTCGTTGAATGTAGCATGCATGTTTCCCTGGTAACCTATACCTGCTACTCTTTGATATGAGCCAATGGACACTGGACAAAGAGGTAATGCTCTCCACTGCCAGCTGGGATTGAGCCTGGAAACAGAGCCTATGACTTCCTGGGGCTTGAAAGACTGTATTAAAGCTGAAGCACCAGACTGCCCAAAATATTAGATTATCTCAATAATATTATGCAGATTATTCTCTCTGCGTATCCTCTCTGCATATGGCAGAAGTAAGTGTAGATGCCCCACCTAGCTCAGCTCATAGTACTCACCTACTGCCCACAATTCTCAGTCATTCCTCCTCAAGCCATTCCTCCACTGAATAAAATTGGGTGAGGCCCTGGGTCAGTCTCTTTGTTCCAGAAAACCATCTTTGTGGCTGGACTTAGAGCCTGTTGGCTCCCCAATAATTATAAACATGTTTTAGTGTCTTTATTTTTATAGTGGATTGCATTGGAAGTGGGAGATTGGAATTAATTTGGTAAGATTCCAATAATGTAACTTTGGGATTACAAATATTGACTTTTTGGACCAAAATGAGGACCTGAGAGAGACTCCTACAATGACAGATGGACAACAGATCATCTGCACAAATAGACAGGTCATATAGGCTGGGCCAGATAGAGGCTTTCTGGCCAAAGCACACCAGAAAAAAAAAAAAAAATTAAATGAAGCTATATAAAATTGTATACCTACATGTCTTAAAGTCCACTTATGAGGATGACTAATTTCTCTAAGACAGCAATACATATATGCTGTCAAGTCAATATTATGGATTCCTTTTTTGTATGCTTTCATTTCAGTGCTGTTGATAGAACCTAGAGTTTTGTATATCCTAAGCAAGTGCTTACTAACAAGCTAGATCCCTGTTGCCAAACTATGAATCATTAGCAGTAACGAGAAAAACCTTTTAAGATTCATTTAATTAATATCCAAATAGGGTCAGAAAGCTTTAAAATGAAGCATTACAATAAAATTCAATGTGCAATAGCAAATTACAAAACAAAACATATTCAAGGTATTGAGAAGCAAAAGTGATAAAGTAGTTCTGCCCACTGAAAATGAGACAAAACATATTTCTTTTTTTGAGACAAAATATATTTCTAAAGGTCCTGTGATTGATTAAATAAACTAGACACTATAAGCTAACAAAGAAATAAGAAATGAGTGTATTTTTTGGTGTCTAAAATAGCACTTAATATGAAAATCAATTTCATATGAATTTTTTTAGGAAGCTAAAAGAAGCTGGCAAGCTTCCTGTATTATCCATAATAGCTATAAAAAGACTTGCTGTTTATTGCATCAATATACTCCAGGTACTATGCTGAATATTTTATACACATTATCTCAACTCATCCTCAGTCACCCTGAAATGCAGGCATAAGGTTTATATTTACATTTGATTGGAAAGTATGAAGACTCAGGAAAGCTAAGTAATCTACATCATACAGAATAATAGGCAGAATAATAATTCAAACAGTATGACTTTGTTTCACTGAAAGTGACCTCATCTTAGAAAGAACTGAGATCAAACCCAAAATTAGCATAAATTAGTCAGAGGACAGAGGGGATGATCAAACTGAATACCTTTACAAGTGGAAAACTGAGACTGGCACAAAATGGAACACACTGATTCCAACATCAGGAAGCAAGTGAATAAAACTGGTTATCCAAGGGTAGGGGGTAATAGGGCACAGTAGGTGTGGTAAAGATGGCCAATGGGCAAATGGTATTGTGAGGAGAAATTACCGTTTTCTACAGCACAGTATAGTGAAATAACAGTGATGTACTATAATATCTCATAAGAGAGAATTTTGAATGTACTAACTCTTAAGAAATGATACAAGTTAAAAAAAAAAAAAAAAGAAATGATGCAAGTTTTAGTTGATGGATATGATAATTACCCTGATTTGATCATTCATTAAAATATCACATGGTACCTACCATGGTGGTAGGTGCCTGTAATCTCACCTCTAGGGAGCCTGAGACAGAAGGGCCACTAGGAGTTTGAGGTCAGCCTGGGCTACATAGTGAGTTCAAAGCCAGCCTGGAATATATAGCAAGACCCTATCTAATACAATTAAAAAGAAAAAAAAAAAAAAGATATCACATGGTATCTCCTGAAAATGTGTACATATTAAATTCAATATTAAATTAAAATACTAAATTTAATTAAAGGAAGACTAAGGAACAAAACATACTTCACATCTCTGATGAGACTGGTAAAAATAAGCTAGACATCTGGTTTCCAAATACAGAGGTATCTGATTGCACACTGTAGTGTAGAAGCTGTAGTGAGGCAGACAGATGGTAGAAGGAGCTAATAGAGGGAAACTGAACTCTGCTACCAAACAGGAACATGGTGGCTTCAGAGTTGAGCCATAAAAAAAAAATAACATGATGGGCATCTGGATTCAGATCTCAATGCATACTTCAGAGAGGGTCCTAACAAGACAGAGGTACACTTATGTCTTCATATTTCCTTTCCATCTTTTACTACCTAGTCCTAAAAAAAATAGTTAATGCCAACCTATTGGTACCAACAAAGTTTAATCAACAGCTTTGTGTTTTCATAAAAAGATAAAATCATAGGCTTAGATCCAACTTTGTATTAAGAAGTCAACAACAATTCTAGGACTGACTTTTCCTTTCTTCTGTCTGTCTGTCTGTCTGTCTTTGTTTCTTTGAGATAGTGCTTGCCATGTACTCTGGGCTGGCCTCAAATGCCTGGCGATCCTCCTGCCTTAGCCTACCAAGTGCTGGGATTACATGCATGCACTGCCACACCTGGCTAAGAATTCCTTGATGAAACAAACCTATTCTAAAGCATGTTTGCTGACATAATTCTCATCGCAGGATGTTTAGCAAATGTGGTTCCTGAATGTTGGTAGTATTTTTCAGACAACAAAGCAAGTTAAACTGCTCTCACCATTTTCAGCAGAGGAAGAGAATTCAGATAAAAGAAATGTATGGTTCCCAGTTAAAAACTACTTAAACTGCAGCATCACAAATCCATCTGGGTTCCAGTCCTCCTCACTCTAATAATTACCACAAAAAATACAGTCGTAGAGACAGACTGGCCTGCAAGTGTACAGGACTTCAATACATAGTTTTAAATTTCAAGACAGATTTACACTTCTTTTTATTTATTTTTTCGAACCAGCTATTCCCCTGGTCCCACACTTCCGTTATTTTTTTTTTTTTAAAAAAAAAAAAAAAAAAAAACATTTATTGAATCAAAACCAATAACTTTCCTTTGAATTTCTACAAGCCAACACTGAATTCCCTTTATTCAAGAATGAACACAATGTACAAAAAAGTACGCTTATATTACAAAAATGTCAACTTTATCTCCTGGATGCTAAGCAAAACACTTCTTAAAGCCTACTGTCTTACTTACTTTTTCTTGTTTCTCGTACAAAATAACCTGACACCCAAAGTTAAAGTGGAGGGGGTATTTAGCTGACAGTTTGCGAGGTTTCCACTCATAATCATCTTGCTCCCAGAAAGGGTGGCTACAGCAGAGGTGGTGAAAGACAGCAAAGGCAACAAGAAAGAGAACAAGACAAACCTCTTTCTGTCCCTTATATTGTATCCAGTATACTGGGATTAGGGTGGTACCAATCTAATCAGAGGACTGAGTCAGCAGCCACCCACTCTTAGTCACAGCATTATATTATGAATCAATCACACTCACTAGATTGAGCCATCTCAAAACAAAACAAAACAAAAACAAAAACAAAACAAAACAAAAAACCTCTGACTGCATGAGACTTGGAGAGGGGGACATTTATACACAAATCAATACCATAAATAAAAAATTTATTTTTGGTAGTAGAATTCAGTTTCAGCTCTATTGGTTCTTTCTTCAATTTAGTAATGCCAAAAGATTTACTTCAGATTGTGTCCTGAGCTTGAAGTTCAAAAGCAACTGAAAACTTTAAGTATAATTTAGCTTTATTAAAATATGTTATTCTTTTCTGAAATTGTAACTTCATTTGCCTCAAATACTAAGTTTCATAGTGCCTGTTGTCTGGCAACAGATGATCAACCTCTCAGATGGCCTGACACAGAATTTTCTGGAATGTGAAACTTTTAGTAGTAATGATAGCACAACAATGGGCAAATTAGGGGTGACTCAGTATCCTAGCTGGCCCTCAAGTTTATTTGTGTAATCAAAGACAAATATGATTTCATTCAATCTGTGATCTTAAAGACTGAAAATGGATACAGTCTCCAGTTAATCTTGATAATTACTTTCAATGTATTATAAGAACTAAGCTAAGCCATAAGATTTCACAAGACAGACCATGCTTCTTGTGAAATAAAACAATGAAACACATTAATACTCCTCTCCTGTCACAGAAGAAAACCCTTCTGGATGACAGCTCAAGTTTTTGTATGTTTACTTTATTTATTTATTTTTTAAAGAATTTTTCATTTTATTTATTTATTTTTTTCTTGTTTCAGAATCTTTATTTGTTTATTCACTCATTTTTATGGCCGGCTCAGTCCGCCCCGAGGGCAGGGCTGGCGCAGCAATGTTGTGCTGGGGATCCAACCAAGGTCCCTGAAGCCGCCCAAGCTTTTCCAAGCAGGCGCTTTAGACCACTGAGCTATCCCACCAGGCCCCTGTATGTTTACTTTAGATTCCTCGTTTCTTTCTGGAAACAGGTGATTAGGCTCTATGAATATTTATGTGTACTCACAAATCATGTTTTTCTATAATTCTGGGGTGGGCCATATTTGGTCTTATCTGACCCTTCCATTCTAGTCTATTCTAGCTTACCCTAGTCTTACCTTGCTAAGCCTATGCTACTAAAGTGAAATTTGGAATTCTTCGTGAACAGCTGTACAATTTTGACTTTAAAATACATTTACTGTTACACTTAAGTATCTACTAGGTGAAGAAATTACTAACTCTAAAGATTTTAAAGCAGTCAATTAATTAAAAAACACTAAGTGTATTCAAACACTTCTTCACTAACACCATAATGGTTTTGTTTATGAAGAGTAACACATACTTACCTCTTCAAAGCCCATTTCAAATAAACATTCAACAGCTCCTCTGACAGGCAAGAGTCTAGTAGAAAAAGCTGTGTTTCCAATCCGAATAGATCTATATTTTTCCTCATTAGGATTTCTGAAACAAAGTTTTATTACATATAAAAATTTATACTTTCATACTGTTGCATTTTTTTTCACAATCCATACTGGTTATATTGCAGTATGAGTAGTAAAGACTCCAACTTAAGAGATATTATCAGGAAAAGCAGTAGAACTTTGTGATTCTTTGTATACACTAAGTATAAGCTCTCTGTCCAATTTCACAACTCCTGATTATTAGAGATGCTGTAAGAAAAGTTCATGTGATATTTCAATGCTGTGATGTTAAAAGCTATGTACCTTTTTGAGTTTTAGGTTTCTAAAAGAAAAAGTCCATATTAAATTGTAGTGTGAGGGGCCCGGCGGAATGGCTCAGTGGTCTAAAGCGCCTGCTTGGGAAAGCTTGGGCGGCTTCAGGGACCATGGTTCGATCCCCAGCACCACATGCTGCGCCAGCCCTGCCCTTGGGGCAGGCTGAGCTGGCCATAAAAATGAGTGAATAAACAAACAAAGGTTCTGAAACAAGAAAAAAAAAAAAAATCAAATAAAATAAGTATTTAATAAAAAAATAAAAAAATAAATTGTAGAGTGAGGGAAAGGTTTTTATGTTTTGTTATTAAAGATTCCTTTTTCCTAGTGTGATATATGCCACATAATTTGTGGTTAATATTCATGAATTGAATGAATCTAAAATGTCATATGAAAATGGACCTCAATTTCTTTTTTGAAATGTGTCTGGTACAGGGTCTGCAGAGTCTATAGAGTCTCACTACACAGATCCCACCCAGAGTGATCATCCGGTTTTCAGCCTCCTAATCAGGGCGGATTAGGCACCACTATGCCCAGTCTCAATCGAATCTCTGGGCACCCCAGGGTAGGACTGGCATGGCATGCAGGGGATTGAACCCTGGTCCCTCCTCTCTGCCTAAGCAGGTGCTTTAGTCTGCTGAGCTATCTGACCAGCCCTCAGACCTCAGTTTATTAGATTTTACTTCCAACAAATCTGAATCATTGTTTACCCTTATTGCCACTTGAGTTTCTTTTTTCCCTAGACAAGTAATTGTTTCTACATTAAGTTCTGCTCCAGTTCAAGATGTTTTTGACTCAGAAGTATGTTAACAAAAGGAAAATATTTTTTTTTTTTTTACCATAATCAAGATTTGTTAGAATATACATGAGATGAGTAACCAGAACATGAAAAGGTTACTAAAAATCTTATGCCAAAGCTTTTAATGTCGTGGTTACTCATCCCATGTGCATTCTTCCATTCTAAGCATCTTAGCAACATAGTGAGACCCTATGTTGAAATAATACAAACAAAAAGTGTCAGGGATACTGCTCAGTAAGAAGGCACTGGGTTCAGTAAGAAGGCACTGGGTTCAATCTTCAATACTAAGCAAACAAAAATTTATCTAGTCATTCTGGTAATCTATTATTCTCAGACAAACTAAGTTTTTCAAAAAATCAATCTACCTTAAGAATCATGTGGGGGGCCAGCAAGATAGCTCAGTGGACTAAGCACCTGCTGTAGCAAGCACAGGGACCAGGGTTCAATCCCCAATTCTGGCCCTGACCTCAGGGTATACTTTGCTGGTGACCAAGTCTGGGCATGGTAGCACATGCCTGTAATCCCAGTGCAGGAGGATCACTACAAGTCTAACCTGCATAGTGAGACCCAAATATATAAAATGTGAAAAAAAAAAAAAAAAAGGAATGATGTGGGCAGCCAGGATGGTGGGACACACCTGTAATCCCATCATTTGCGAAGCTCAGGAGTATCTTTGTGAGTTAAAGACCAGCTGGGGCTACAATGGGAGTTCAAGGCCAACCAGACCTGCATAATGAGAGTCTGGCTAAACAAACAAATGATGTGGGAGCTATCTCTGGCTCTAAGTTTGCAATACTCCATTTCTTTTTTTTTTTGTCTTTTTGAGACAGGGTCTCGCTATGCAGTTCAGGCTGGCCTTGATCTCACTTTTGTAGCCCAGGCTGGTCTCGAACTCGCACCAATCCTCCTGCCTCAGCCTCCCAAGTGCTGGGATTACAGGCATGGGCCACCACGCCTGGCTACAATACTCCATTTCTGACAAGCAAAATTTGTACAATTAATTTTACTAATTTAATATGAAATCTGTAACAACATAATTTTTGGAGCATTTATTTGTATATCTTACAGCTTTTTCTTACCTATTACAAATGAGAAAACTAAAACCCCAAATTGTAAGTTTCCGATCAGATGCTTAGAAAATAACTGACTACAAATTTAACACACTTCAAACTAGCTGCCAACACACTAATTATTAGCTATCTGTTTTCAGGTTCTCCAGGTATTACTGTAATTTAGTTTGGAAATGTATAGTTTTGCTTTCCTTCACCTCAGCTTTTTACATTCAGTCATTGAGAACTGTTAGCTGCTATTCAGAATACTTCCTGTTTCTTCAGTGTTATGGTTTGGTAAAAAAAATGTCCCCCACAGGCTCCTATATTTAGAGGTGGAGCTTTAGCAAGGTAGGGGCACTAACTTCAACAGTGGATTGATGAGTTCATCACTGACTGTGCTCTCTGGCTTCCTGGTTGCTGGAAAGTGGCCAGTTTTCCTCAAGATTACAAAATGACAATGTTCCACTTGAGAAAAGTACCTGGGACCTGTACTGTAGATGGCTCTCCTAGGGAATCAGTTCTCCAGGATTCCTTTTAGCCTCTTAAGAGGCTGCTGCAACTATGATCCAAGAGGGCTTTGCCTACTTCTTCTGCTGATGGCATTCCTTGCCACTGTACACATGATGGTTTTACTGGTCCTATAGAATGCAAGACTTGTGGGGTCAGAGGCTTTCACTCAGATTTCAAAGAGAAAAGCAGCTCATAAAAGGGCTGTGCATGGGGGCTGGGGAGATAGCTCCGTGGCACAAGTGCCTGCCTGGCAACTGCAAGGTCATGAGTTCAAACCCCGGCCCCACCAAAAATAAATAAATAAATAAATAAATAAATAAACGAACAAACAAAACAAAATAAAATAAAAGAAAAGGGCTGTGCATAAAGCTGTGAGAATGAAGCAAAAGATGCAATGGAAACTCCAAGTCAGAGATGCCAGAATTGGTGCCAAAGAAGGGTGCAGCTCACGAGTGGAGTCAGCTCAAGAGAAAGGTTGTATGGACTAAGATTGGCAAGACCCTGAAAATGGGTCTGCCAAACCCCCTTGCTTGTGTGTGTGTGTGTGTGTGTGTGTGTGTGTGTGTGTGTGTGTGTGTTTACCAGGAAGTCAACTCAGGACCTTGCACTGACTAGGCATATGCCTGTGCCACTAAGCTATCTTCCCAGTCCCTTGCCCAAGCCCTGTTACCTCACATTTTACTCCATGTGCTACATAGGCCAGATAATGACGATGTAAGACTTCAGGTTTTCCCCACTGGATTTAGGTCTTGCTTTGGTCTAATTCTTTTTTATCCCTTTCTTTTTCCTTTTTGGAATGAGAATGTTTTACCTTGTGCCATCTTACCTTGAAATTATGCAATTTGTTTTGACTTGCACAGCTAAGAGTCTGCCTTAAGTTTCACAGGAGACTCTGAGTGGACTTCAGAAGAATGTTGGAATTGTTCAGACTATGGGAAAGGGGATTACTGCATTTCTGTTCTAAGTAGGATAGCTATACTATCTGGAATTATGAACTTGTGATTGTCTTTTACTTGGAAATTATGATTTAAGGAGATATGTTTGGGTAAAAAGTTGACAATGAGTAGACCGTAACTAACCCTGATGATGTCAATTTCATTAACAAAACACTTAGCACATTAATAAAGCACACAGGGCTGGGGAGATACATTAGTAGAATAATTACCTGCCAGGCAAGCTCAAGGTCCTGAGTCAATCCCTGGTATCAAAAAGAAAAAAGAGAGGAGAGAAAAGAGAGAAAAGAGAGAAGAGAAGGGAAGGGAAGGGAAGGGAAGCGAGGCACAGATGTCTGGGTGTCTTGGGTCGTGGAGGTGTGCTCTCATGATCTATGTCCACACTAGCACTGTTCCCCTGCCCGCTTTCCAGGCCACCAGGAACTGAGCACCTTCTCCCTCCACCCTTTTTTAACCTTGGAACCCTTTGATTATAGCCTGAACACAAGAGCTGGTTAAGCTTCTTTCCTCATAAACTGTGGGTGTTAGGTATTGTGCTCAGTAAAGAAAAGTTGACTAACATAGGAAGTTGGTATCAAAAGTCTACTCCAATAACGGTCCAAAGGAGCCCAATTACTGCTTGTGCTGATGGTAGCCCTTGGCATCATCCATGTGACACTGTTTTGCATGAATGCAGAATCCAAGAAATATAGGGTCCCTGAGACTTCCATTTAGATTTTAAAGGAAGGCCTGGAAGCCTAGTCAATATGTGACAAGGTCAGAGTCCCTGTGAGAATTCCCTGAGAAGGTAATTCAAGAAGCTGTGAAAATGAAGCTGCAAGAGTCAAGCTAAAGCTGAAATAAAGACTACAGAAAGTTAGAGATGTCTGCATGTGAAATATCTACCAAGAAAAGCTGTACGCAGCAAGCAGTCACCCTAAGAAAAAGACCAGGTGGACTGTAACAAGTATGACCATGGGAGTGGGACTGCCTACACTCTTTGAGAAGTACATTGTGCCACTATATCCTAGATCTTGGTCACAAGCATGGCCCTTAATGTGTTCCCTACTGGGTGTCACTCTTCCGTTGGCCCTATTTACTTTCCTGTTCTTCCTGTCTAGAATGGAAAGTTTTACTCCCTGCCATTGTATCTTGGACATATGTTAATCTGATTTTTCATTTTTATAGGGGTTTCCAGCTAAAAGTTGACTTGAGTTCCAGAAAAGACTTTTGACTTTCTGACCTATACTTCTGTGAAATGTTGGAACTGTTAAAACTTTAACTCTTAAGAGATACTAAATTTTGTATAAGAAGGACTTGAGCCTATGAGGGCCTATAGTAGAGTGATATAGTTTGGATCAAACATCCTCAAAAGAACTGTATGTTCAGTATGTTCAGAGGAGGGATTTTGTGAAGGTGATTACATAATGGAGGCACTAACTTTATCAAAGCATTATTTCATTGATGACTTTATAGCTGAATGTGCTGCTAGGAATTGGGGAGTGGTTCAAGTAAAGTCACTGGGGACATATGGTGGAAGGATATATATTATAGATTTGGGCAGGTAGAGTTGAGACGGGAGCTTGCTATGTAATATAGGCTGGCCTTGAACATGTTTATGTAGCCCAAACTGGCCTCGAATGCACAGCAATCCTCTTGCCTCAGCTTCCACAGTGCTGGCTTTACATGTGTGCACCACCAAACCTGGCTCAGAAGGGTATATTCTTATTCCCAGCCTCTTCCTCTCTTTTGGGGCCTTCCTCTGCTGTTTCTTGGCCATTATGAGATAAGAAGCTTTTATTCACCATTCCATTTCTGCCTTGGAGCTACCCAATCATGGGTTGAAACCTCTAAAAACATGAGGAAAAACAAGTCTTTTCTTATTTGAACCATTTTTCAAGTATTCTGTCTCAGTAACAGAAAGGTGGCGAATATAATTTGAGGATTATGATTGTGTAAAAGTCTCCCAATTGCAATCAATGCCTTATATTTTTACTTTGTATTATTTCACATGAAATTTCCATTATGCTTTTCTTTGACTCTAGAAACTATAGCTGTTGTCTTCTGCCTATCACGTAAGATATACATTCTCTGCTATTCCATGAAATCATCAAACCTCTCCTCTCAAAAGTGTCTCATGTCAGTTCTCCTTGCTATTATTTTACATGACAAGTAAGTGCTTAAATATTATCTTGGACCTGTTATCAGATTTTATAATGTAGTCCTGTGTATATTTCTCTCAAATATGTTTATATTCATTAAAGAAACCATTTTTTGTTCTTAACTCTTTAAGTCACATTCACTGTAATTTCTACTCAATAACTGTGCAGTTTGTAAAGCAAATTAATTGAAAATCCATTATATATCTTAATATTTTAAAGGACAAATGGAGACAAATTAGCTAAGAACCCCTCTAGTCATCAATTAAATTACTACAATTTGAGAAACTTGGAATTATTGAGTTCATTTGACCTTTATTTAGAAGTGAATAAGCTGACATAGTGGTAAACACCTGTAATCTCAGCACTAAGACTGAGGCAGGATGACTGCAGTGAGTTTGAGGTCACTCTGGTGTACATAGTTTAAGGTCAGCATGATCTACACAGTAAGACCCCACCTCAAAAAAAAAAAAAAAAAACATGCAAAAAGTGGTACATTTTATATGCAAACTCGTCCATATTTGTTTCTTGACATGAATTAGATTTATGACTATTAGTCTGGGGATAAGGTAAATGTCATCCACAGCAGAACTGTAAAATTTAACTGACAGCAGTATTTTTATTTGCAATTCACTGTATATAGCAGTAAGTATCACTTTAAAAAAAAATCTAATGAAATTCTCATTTTAAAATGCCTTGTCAGATTGAGATCAAGAGATAGCCAAGATAATCCCCTTACATAGTGCCTTATTTCTAATGCTATATTTCTCCAAACAGCAAAAGAAACAACTTTAATTTTCTCTACTTTAAAATAACTTAAATAAGCACAACTGTGATATTGTGTGCTGAGAGACTAAGAATAGATCTGCAGCTTTTCTGGGGAGGGTAAGAAGATTCTGGATTTATACATGTAACATGCATAGTCCCTCTTCCTCCTCAAGCCTGGGTCTCAATGTTAAGAATATGAGGTCAAAGACACTATTATTTTTCAGTTCTGAGATTGAAAGTTCTTGTAGAGGTGTTTTCTAGGTTCCTTCCAACCTGAACAAATTAATCAATCAAGACAAGCACAAAAAGTAGTAAGTTTTTACATTTATTATAGATAGGAAAAGAAATATGTTCTGCAGAAAGAAAGCAGGTCAATTTAAAGTAAGAAAAGAAATACATACACTCAACCGGGTAAGACAGATCACTGTGAAAGACAGAATACAGTGGCCATAAGAAAGATGGCAGCCATCTCTTGTGATTCTTATGTCCTACCGAAATACTGCTTGAGGCCTGGTGAAAAGATCTTAAGATAATACTTTTTTTTTTTTTTTAATTATTATTTTCTTGTTTCAGAACCTTTGTTTGTTTATTCACTCATTTTTTATGGCCGGCTCGGCCCGCCCCGAGGGCAGGGCTGGCGCAGCATGTGGTGCCGGGGATCGAACCGCAGTCCCTGCAGCCGCCCAAGCTTCCCGAACAAGCAGGCGCTTTAGACCACTGAGCCATCCCGCTGGGCCCCTTAAGATAATACTTTCTAACTGGAATGATTTTTTTGTGTGCATACCCATGTGCTTATCCAGTTCACCATTTCCTAATCTGAGAGACAGGAGCACTGAGGGAATAGAGGTCTCCAACTTCATAAAGCTATTTCCCGTCAAAAAGGCTTGTAGGCCTTAAATCCTGCTTGAGTTCTCACAAGAACTGAATATAGTACTTTGTGATTGGAACTTGTGCACGTTCTAACTCACCCTGGCTTGCTGAGGTGCCCTAATCTGCCTCGCCATTACTTAAGACAAACTAACAAGGGTAGTTTTTCATACTATCTTCAATTACATGAGTTCCAAATTCCCATTTTTAGATAAAAATTTTTTAACCTCAGAAACATAAACTATAGTAATGACTGTAAGATGAACCAAAAGCATGCTATGGCTGTTTTAGGAACTTAGTAAAATTCACAATGTTGATTACGATGCCAAAAAGTCCTTAGGTACATGTAAAGCTGTCTTTTCTCAAACACCTTCATTTCAGTATTTATAGTCTCATTTGACTGAAAACAGATCATCTTTGTGAGGTCACTTCCTTTTCTAAACAGTGGGGATTAAGGACTTTGTTGGCTTTCCAAGCTCAAACTAATGGGATCAAGAAGCTCTAACTGATGGGGTTTGGAGAATCCAGCTCCTAAATTCAGAGTCTATTGGTATCCTTGTACTTTGAAGAAAAACTGTAAGACCTCTCAGGGCAGACCAGGTAAAATGAGGTGTCACAGAGGAAGATGATCTCAACGAAGGTCACAACTGTGTGGTAACGAACAGGCCGTATACTGGATCCCTCACAACACTTGGCATTTCATAAGGATGTCAGTATGTTCTCCTTTCGTTTGAAAAATTGTTATGCTATCTAAAACAACTAATGTAAATTTGAAAGCTGTACTAGCAACTAGTGCTCTTAAAATTCTGGGTCACATTGAATCTATAGCGTTCAAACTGAAAAACTGACTTTTGAATATACTCGCCCCAAATTTTTAGAAACCTGTGAAGGACCTTTAGGGCTCACCAAGAGTCCTTCTGCTTACAGGAGAATGAACACTTATCCAAGGCAATTATCTTCATTCTCACTTATGTTGAAAAGTAGAATCTAGATGTCAATACAAAAATGGTAATTTTAAATTATAATGTTTTCATCAATAAAACCAGAAAACATAAAAATTTAAGACTTGCCGCTTGGGTTGTATTATTATATTAATGTTTTAGTACTAGCATATTTATTCTCAAAATGGGAAGGAAATTGCTGAATGATTAAGTTCTGCTAAGCCTGAGGAAACCTAAGCCACAGCGTTCCACAAAATCCACGCCGTGGAAATGAAGCACTGCAGAGGCGCCCTCCCACCGCCTCCGGCCCTGCTCTGCCTGCCCCGCCCGCCCGGCCCGGGCTGCCCTGCCCCGCCCGCCCAGAGATCCGGCCGCCCGTCCTCAGGTGCCCAGTCACAACTGCGGACAACTTCCTCCTCCCGGGAAGTCCGGAGGCCGCAGCTCCGTGCCCTACCGCCAAACCCGTGCCCCACCTGAGGATGTTGTCAGCGTAGGTGAGGAGCAGCTTGGAGGCTTCCAAAAAGGTCTCGGGGGTGTTCTGGCAGAGCTCGGCCACGGCCGGGGACGCCGAGCCTGAGGAGGCACCCAGCGCTGCCGCCATGGCCGAGCGCCCTCAGCCGGTGCCGCCCCTCGCGCGAGCTGCGTCCCGTCCGTATTGAGCAGGCGCGGCCGCGCGCGGCCTCGCAGCCGCCGGGTGGGTGGGGGTGGGGCGCTGCCTCACCAGGTCAGCACGGAGTGGGGCTGGGAATGGGGAGGGGCGGGGCCGACGGGCGGGGCGGGGCCTCTGTGCCCCGCCCAGAAACTCCACTCCCGGCCTCCCAGAAAACTCTCCGCCCAGCGGGAGAAAATCAGATCTCTCACCTTCCTGCAGCACAAGTAAAACAGCCTGGCTAGCGCCGTTCCTGTAGGTAAGGTGTGGTTGTGAAATGCTTGAAAAAGAGCAGCAGTCTGCAACACAGGTGAGCCTCTAAACTGCGGAGTTTGTGAAGAACTCACCACGAAGAAAGAAAAGCTCTTATTATCGGGGGTTGAGTCCAGGGCCTTCGCCCCGAGCCGGATCCCTGGCTCTTGAAAAAATCTGAAACGAAGTATGGCTAAATTGGCTGGTGTAAGTCACAGACACAGAAGCGGAATAAAATGGGGTAGGAGCGGGAGAAAATTTGCATCTCCTACAGTAAGGATACTAATTTTGAACAATGCCTTTACTCCTAGAAAATGCAACCCTAACTTCCTTAGTGAAGACTGCCTCATCATGCCCTTAAAAGTATACTTTACTGATCCCCCCTCCCACCAGAAATCCTTTCCAGACTTTAACAAGTTATTTTTCTTGACCCTATAATTTTATTTTCCCAAATAACCTGTTTAAATGTTGATGCTTCATCTTCTGTTTGCTTTTAACGTTTGAAAATTTCTTCTGGTATCTCCTTGGCACTGATCTTTCCCATGAACTTCGATTATTTGTAAAGTTTTAGTAATTTAGATTTGGAGCAAACTTAAACAATAGTATGTTCAACAAATTGTGCATAGCTAGTTGCTCTAACACAAAATGTCAGTGAATAAAGTGGTTTCTTTCCAATTCATCTACCAGGTTAATGGGGAAGGTTTAATCAGTGGGTCTAAGATCCTTGCACTCCTTAGAGCACAGTTCAACCAATGTTTTCTGAAAAGGGCTAGAAAGTAAATATTTTATGCTATGACAGTCAGCCTGTTTTCATTATTTCTGCCTCAGCAATTGTAGTTCCGTGCACAATACTTTCAAAATGAGTAAGGATGATTATGTTGTGGATAATTTATAATTTATTTTTTACACAGGAAGCCTATGGTATTTGGCCTGAAGGCTATCTTTGCTTTCTCCTGCTGCAGAAACCTCCTGCATGTAGCTACTGGTTGAGCCAAAAGAAGGCACAACTGCTTCTTAACCACGTGAGACTTTTTGGCATATTCTCTATCAGATCCTGGGCCAGAAGGAGCTCACATCTAGATAAAACGGAGTGGGAGGCTGGAGCGTGTATTCCCTGGCTGGCCAGGGACCTCCCACAATTACAGGAAGGGTGGGTCTGACTGAGGTTCCACATAACTGTGTCTACCACAGATTATGTTCCCCTTAATTTGACTTTCTTTTTCCATCAGCATATTTACTTATCCTTATAATAATTAAGTTAGTATGATACAGTGTTTATGATCCTAAGAAATCTAAACCACTTTTCAAACAAAGTATTAGAACAGAATCACTAAAATACCAAACAAAGGTGAAATGCTCTGTAAGCTGGGGATGTGGGTCAGGGGCACAGTACCTTCCTTGCATGCACAAGATCAAGGATTCTGTCACCAGCACCACCATAAAAAAAAAAAAAA
>PVJA010021597.1:10134-23361 GCA_004027025.1 Myocastor coypus | reverse complement strand
CCAAATACCATCAACATACCTCACAGACCTGAAGAAATTATTTCTAAAATTTATTTGGAACCAGAAAAGACCAAAAATTGTAAAGGCAATCCTGAGCAACAAACACAAGGCAGGAGACATTACAATTACTGACCTAAAGTTATACTACAAAGCTACAGTGATAAAATCAGCATGGTATTGGCCAAAAAAAAAAAAAAAAATAGATCTGAGGATCAGTGGAATAGATTAGAAGATACAGAAACAGGGGCCCGGCAGGATGGCTCAGTGGTCTAAAGCTCCTGCTTAGGAAAGCTTAGGCGGCTTCAGGGACTGCGGTTCAATCCCCAGCTCCACATGCTGCACCAGCCCTGCCCTCAGGGCAGGCTGAGCCGGCCATAAAAATAAATAAATAAATAAACAAACAAAAGTTCTGCCGGGTGTGGTGGCTCACGCCTGTAATCCCAGCACTTGGGAGGCTGAGGCAGGAGGATTGGTGCAAGTTCAAGACCAGCCTGGGCTACAAAAGTGAGCTCAAGGCCAGCCTCAACTGCATAGTGAGACCTTGTCTCAAAAAGACAAAAAAAAAAAAAAGTTCTGAAACAAGAAAAAATATATAAATTAAAAAAAAATTTTAAAAAGAAGATACAGAAACAAATACAAACACATTCAGCCACCTTATCTTTGACAAAGGGACCTAACATGTTTACCAGAAGAAAGATAGCCTCTTTAACAAATGGTGCTGGAAAAACTGGCTCTCCACATGTCAAAAACTAAAACTTGATCCAGTTCTATCACCATGCACTAAACTAAAGTCAAAATGGATTAAAGATCTAAATATTAAAAGAGAAACATTAAATCTCCTGGAAGAAAAAGTGGGAAAAAAAAACTTGAAGACATCAGAGTAGGCAGAGTTCATGGACAAAAATCGAAATGCATGTTTAACACTTGAAAGAATCAACCAATGGGACCTCCTCCAGCTAAGAAGTTTTGCACCTCAAAAGAAAGTACCAAAAGAATGAAAGACAATCCACAAATTTTGAAAAGATTTGAACTAATAAGTATTCAGACAAAGGTCTTCTATCTAGAATTTATAAAGAACTAAAAACCATTATGGTCCCAAAATTCAAAGACCCAATCCAAAAATGAGCATCTGAGATGAACACATACTTCTGAGAGAAAGAAATTCAACAAGCCTATAAATACATGAAGAAATGCTCCACATTGCTAGCCATTCATGAAATGCAAATTAAAACAACACTTAGATACCATCTCACTCCAGAAAGAACGGCTATCATACAGAAATCAACCAACAACAAATGTTGGAGAGGCTGTGGAGAAAAGGGAATGCTTCTCCACTGCTGGTGTGAATGCAGACAAGGGCAACCATTATGGAAAGCAGTCTGGAGACTCCTTAAAAACCTAGAGCTGGAAATCCCATTCAGTCCAGCTATCCCCCTACTGGGAAGTTTCCTAGAAGAACTGAAAACATCATATCATAGTGATATCCGTGCACCTATGTTTATAGCAGCACAATTTGTAATAGTTAAATCTTGGAAACAACCAAAATGCTTGTCACTTGAAGAGTGGTTGAAAAAGATGTGGTGTTTTTATGCAATGGTGTATTACTCAGTTATAAAGAATGATAAACTCAAAGTCTTCATATATAAGTGGATATACCTTGAAGATATACTCATAAGTTAAATAAACCAGACCTATATGTGTAAATATTGTATAGTCTCCCTAGCATAAGAACCTAAAAGAAGAAATAATAATCGAGAGGCATAACACAGCTTAATGGAAATCAAGGACTTAAAGGTTAAACAATGAAGTGACTGCAAGCAAAAAAATATAGGAAACATGGCAGGAGCAAAACCATGCACAGGTTGAATTAGATAACAGTCCTAAGAACATCCAAAAGATTTATCACACAGAGGATAGATAGCAATGTGTAACACTAAAACTATGCTTGGAGGGCCTGTCATTCTGGTCTTTTAGATGTGTGCTGCTTCTAATGTAATTTCAGTTACTGCTATACTATCTCTCAAATAAATGGTTGGTTTACAAGAAAACAAAAATGGTATCAAATGAGAGTAAGAGACTAAGAAAAATACCAAAGGATTGACAGGCTACAATTTTGTATATGATTAGATTTCTAAATTCCTGTGTAAAAATGTGTAACTGTTTTTATCACATTCTGTAAAGATTCATTAGAATATCAATGACTGATAGATACTACCAATTCCAAGTTAAGTCTAAGATGTTTGATACTGAGAAAGACAGTAATGTTAAACTCAAGTGCCTATGTTATAGAGTAATAGTATCAGTAAACTTTTCTTCTGGAGGGTTAAGAATATAAATTTGCAGACCAAAAATAGGAGAAAAAGGGGCTGGGGAGATAGCTCCGAGGCACAAGTGCCTGCTAGGCAAGTGCAAGGTCGTGAGTTCAAACCCTGGTCCCACAAAAAAAAAAAAAAAAAAAAGGAGAAAAAGAATATAGCTTTATCTTTTATCTATTAAATAAGGAGACTGCTCACAAATGATACTTTTTATTTAAAATGTACTGGAAAAGACTGAATAACCTCTCCCTATACTGCTGTCATAGCCAAAATAATGATCCCAAAGATATCTACATGCTATTTTCTGGAACCTGTGTGTGTGTGTTACTTCACAAGGCAAAATGTAACTCAGACTATAGACCTTAAAATTAGATTATTCTGAACTGTTGGTGTGAGCTCAAACTGTTTACATGAATCCTTAGAAATGGAGACACCAGTTTGCTCTCCGTGACAGCCTGACAGAATGCTTTCTCTCTAGGTGGCTCGCCTTAAGCACACTATACACCATTGATCCCTTTCCTCTGAGGCCCCCATAATCTCCTTGAACAGAAAAATTTGGGACACCACTGAGTTATAGGATGTTACAGCACAAGTTCTCTTATGTCCTGAGTCCTCACTCACCTTGAAGAGTTAGGGCCAAAATATTGGTTGTCCTTGTAGCAATGGCCATGACTCATCCAGACAGCTGACAATGACAACAGATCTACAAAGCACTGTACATGGTTTCCAGGTAAATCCTGAGGGGATTTGACTGACTGTGGGAGGCATAAAAAGTGAAGCTAGATTGGTATGCTGAGATGTAAAAGGCTTAAATCAACAGCTTCTGATGTTGTCAGTTGTGCCAATAACCCACTATGATTATGGAATATTGGACTATATACAAGTACTTTCTCTTAGACCAATGAGAAGAAATTTTTGTACCAAAAATGATTAGAAAAATTATCATATATGTCCTATACTCTGAATAACAGCCACAAGAACAAAAATATGCATAGTATTAATTATAGGGGATGTACTACTAACATGTTTTAAAACTGTCTTTTGTTATTTCTTATTAGAAGCATTTTAAAAAAGAAAGAAATGGAGACAACTTCCTGCTCTACAGTTAGAGGGAGAGGTACAGTGACAGGGTCAGAGCAAGGTGACACAAAGACTCAGTCTACCAATGCTGCTAGCTTTGAAGCTAGAAGGAGCATGAACCCAGGAAGGCAGGCAGTCTTCAGAATATGGAAAAGGCAAAGAAACAAATCTTCCTCTAGAATCTCCCAGAAAAGAACCTAACTATACTGAGTTCTTAATCTGAACTCTGATGAGACCCATGTTGGACTTCTGAACTGGAAGGTCAGAGATTTGCTTTGCTTAGTCTACTGGGTATGCAGTGATTTGTACCACAGTGATAGCAAATAAGTCCACCAACTCAGAACTGACCCTTTTGACTTCAAAGCCAATCAGAATAAGAGATGCTTTGAGCAAGATGTAAGTGGGGCTGTACTGCTGCTCCTCTTGCACAGACTGATCAGTAGCTGGTGCCCAGTGGCCTGAACAGGGGAAAGCGTAGAAGCCAGAAGTTCCAGATAGATTTACAAGAGTTGGAAGGTCTATAGAAAGACAGTGTATTGATTTATGGATTAAAGGTTATGAATCTATGACTGTTAAGAAATATTAATGGAGGGCCAGCCAGATAACTCAGAGGACTACAGCTCCTGCTTAGGCAGAGTACAGCAGCCTGGGTTTGATCCCCAGCAGTGCTGTGCCAGTCCTGCACCCAGAGTGCACTGAGGCACATTGAAATTGGGCATGATGGCTCAAGCCTGTAATCCCAGTGCTTGGGAGGCTAAAAACAAGAGCATCACTGTGAGATAGCTCAGCAGTCTAAAGCACCTGCTCAGGCAACCTAAGCAGGGACTGTGGTTCAATCCCCAGCAACATATGCTGCACCAGTCCCACCCACCCCCCCAGGATGGGCTGAGGCGCCTTCCACAGAGTCCAGGTGGAATGGTGTACACCTGTAATCCCAGCACTAAGGAGACTGAAAATAGGAGGACTGCTGTGAGTCTGAGCTGCATACTGAGACCCTGTATCAACCAAACACATTAGTTAAAAACAACAAAAAAAGAAAGCAATATTAAACTGCTACTCTAAGCCAATCTCCCAAAACAAAGGCTCGCTATTCCTTTGTTGGTTTTGGTGGTTGCTCTTCTTGCCTTTGTTTTGACTGATATTGTGTGATACAGGGGATTGAACACAGGACTACCCTACCGTTGAGCTATGTTACTAGCTCTTTTGATTTTTTATTTTCACTTGGTTTTTGGTTTGGTTTGGTTACCAGGAATAGAATTCACAACCTCATGCTTATCAGGCAGGTCCTGTGCCTGCTGATAGTTTTTATTTTAAGACACATCTCACCAAGTTGCCCAAGCTGGCCTAGAACTGAAGATCCCCCTAACCCAGCTTCAGGTTACAGATAGAGACCACCACCCCTGCTTCTCTATCCCTCTATTCGAAGAGATAGTAACCATAACTAGGAAGACAATGTAAGAGCTGATATTATTTTGTTAAGGGTCCCAAATAATTCCACAATTTACTGGTCTACTATGGTAGAATGAGCTTGCTTCTATTAATGAAGAAAGGGAGTTCTTAAGGACAAGTCCTTATCAGAAAGTTGGTCAAAACAGGAGGCAGGCTGTTCCCTAACTAGCAAAATCATAACATATAAATGTCAGGTTGAGCTAGTACTGCAATGGAAATATGAAAGAAACAAACAAATGTGACTCGCTGGGCTCAGATCTGCCCCAGCGTTGGATGGAAGGGGGGGAGAGCTTGAGGTATTAAAACTGGTCTCATAAGGGGAGTCAGTCACCATCAGTGAGGCAACAGCACCTGCAAGAGGGCACCTTTACTCCTTCTAACTCGACCTCAGCACTGCATAATTTATATGGGCTTGGATTTATTTATTTTAATGCTGCTGTGTGACAGATTTTTCTTTCCAGAAAATTCCTTGACCCAACAGTTAGCATATATTGTGAATTTCCAAAATTGTGTGTTTGCGATTTCTTTAGAAATAAAGAGGAGTGAACAGAAGCACACAGTTAGATGTTAGGTCTGGCGAAGTTTCGGTGTAATTGGCTATGAAATATGAAAACACCCGGTTGTATTTGTCCTCCTCCAAAACCAATGAAACAGAGAATTGCATGTAACAGCCCTCTGTCAGGTTCCATGACATAGATAAAAATATTACAAATTTGAGGAGAATTCAATTTTTTTTCCATTAGAGACTGTGTAGTAGCCACATTTTATTTTTTCATTTTTGGCAAATTGACAGATGACATAGCTTGGGATGATGATAGTAATAGATCTCCCTAATTGCCATTCATAGTAAATTAATGCATGCCTAATCTTAGGGTTCCTTCACAAAATACAACGAAGCATTCTCATTAAACCAAAGAGAAACAGAAAGGCTCCTTCTGGGGAGTTTTGACTAAATATAATCAGAATGTGCACCAGAGAAATCAGGCCATACGCACAACTGGAGATCCCAGAGTCAGTTCGATTTGATTGCACACGTAGTCCATTTATCCAAGATAAAGCAGTAGCTTGGTGGTGCTTGAATTGCCTCAGTAAGCAGAATTTTTATTAAGACACAAATGTCAGGGAAAACTTCTACCTAATATGTCTGAGCTCTCTCAAACCAAACTGAAAGAAAGTTCTCTGAATATTGGTATTGCAGAACTCAGACATTCAGGGACCATTCCAAGTTCCAAATTTCCTTTTTCCCTATTCCCCCAAAGCCAATCAAATTGTATTTTTATCCCTAAAATTTCCTGCTGCACAACTTTCCACATTCAAAGCAACGAAAACCTCTAGCTAAAAGTGCCGATCTTTTCATCTCCTAAAGCACTTATTCTTTTTCAGAAATACGTGTCTGAAGTACTCACTGGTCATTTTCTTTCTGTGGAATCAGTGCATGTACAGAACGCATCTTCATTCCTTTTTTTCCAGCTCCTTTCCCCACTCTTCCTCCCCGCTCCTTTGTCTCTTGATCTCCTTCCCATCGGAGAAGCATCTATCTCCCTACATCCTATTTTCTCTTTTATTTTCTCTTTTATTTTCTCTTATATTTCTCTTTATGATTTGGGTTTCTCATAGGAGAGAACCCATGTGCTACTTAAACCTGTGTGTCTGATTTGTTTCACTCAATATTATGATCTCTGGGCCGGTGAGATAGCTCAGTGGTCTGAAGTGTCTGCTTAGGCAAGCTTAGGAAAGTGCACTAGGACCGTAGTTTAAACCCCGGCACCACATACCTCTCGAGCCTCACCCACTACGGTAGGCTGAGCCAACCACAAAAAAATAAATAAATAAATAAATAAAAATTATGATCCCAAATTGTATTTGTTTTTCTACAGTGACTGAAGTCTATCCTTCTCATGACAGTAGAATTCCATTGTAACAAGGCCACATTTTCTTTATCATTCTGTTGATGAACATACTAGCTGCTATTATGAGTTGCTTTGTTACATTTATATTTGAATATGCATGTACCACTGTAACATGACATCTTTAACTCATTTAGGGAGGTACGTAGCAGCACAATAGCTGGATAAAATGGAATATCAGGAGTCTCCATGTTGATTTCCAGAGTGGTCACACTGGTACACAAAAAGCGTAGAAGGGTTCCTTTCCCCTCTTGCCTCACCAGCTGCTGTTTTATTTATTTATTGATGATCACCATTCCTTCTGAGATAAAATGAAATCTTGGATGAGGATATAGTTTAGAGGCACAGTGCCTGCCTGGAAAGCACAAGGTCCTAAGTTCAATTCCTGGTACAAAAGAAAAAAAAAAAGCAATCCTGATTTTTTTTTTTTTTTTTTTTTTTTCGGGACCAGGGTTTGAACTCACAACCTTACACTTGCCAGGCAGTCACTTGTGCCATGGAGCTATCTTCCTAGCCCTGGAATCTTGATGTTTTAATTTTCATTTCTGTCACAGCCAGCATTTCTTCATGTATTTAGTGGCCATTCATATTTCTCCTAGGAAGTGTATTTGTTTCACTTACCCATTTTTCATGGGGTCCTTAAATTTGGGAGATCTAATTTTTTAGCTCTTCAAGAATTCTAGAAATAAGCCCGCTGTCTGAGGAATAGCTAGCAAAAATTATTCCAATTCTGAAGGTTGTCTCTTCACTATGTGGTTGTTTCTTTTGCTTTTTTTTTTGTTTGTTTGTTTGTTTGTTTGTTTTGTTTGTTTGTTTTGTTGTTTTTGGGGGGGGTTGTTTTTGTTTTTGTTTTTTAACTGGGTATTGAACTCACACAACTTTGGACTTGCCAGTAAGGCACTAAGCCACTGATCTATCTCCCCAGCCCCACGCCCCATGTACAGAAGCTTTTAAATTTGATGTGACCCCATTTGTTGGTTCATTGTACCATTTGTGCAACTAGGATTCTGCTCAGAAAGTCCTCATCTGCGCCTATGACTTTAAGAGTTCTCCCTATTTTATCTTCCAGCAGATTAACTATTTCTGTTTTAAAATTTAGCTCTTTGATCCATTTTGATTTTAATCTAGTACACGTGAGAGAAATGAGTCTAAATTCAAACTCCTGCATATGAGTATTCAGTTTTCCAAATCCACTTATTAAAGAGGCTGTCTTTTCTCCAATATATGTTTTTTGTACCTTTGCCAAGAATCTTTGATTTTTTTGGGGGAGGGGAGGTCTACAGGGTGTTCAGGGTCTCACTACTAGATCAGACTCCTGGTAATCCACCTGTTTACTGCCTCTCAAGAGCTCGGATGACAGGCCCACACCACTATGTCCAGTCTCACTTACCGTCTCAGCACACCGTGGGGGTTACAGGTGCTTTAATCTACTGAGCTGTTTGGCTGGCCCTGATTTTTTTTAATAAACAAAATAATATCACCATATTCCATGTCAACTTACCACTTCACTTTGTCTCTTAAATCAGATTTTCTAACAGGGCATACATATTTTATTCTTGTAAATTAATATATAATTGCATGTTATTTATAAATACATACTGATTATTTATTTAGTACAAGGGCTTGCTACACAGTTGGACTCCTAGTGATCCTCCTGTCTCAGCCGCCCCAGAGCTGGGATTACAGGCCTGTACCACCATGCCTAGTTTTGGTAGCTGGCACAATGTAGGGCCAACAGGATTGAACCCATGTCCTTATGTTTGCCAGGCAGGTGCTTAGGCTGCTGAGCTAACTCTCCAGCACCTCTTCAAAACAGATTTTGAGGGGCCTATGAGATAGCTCAGGTGCATAAGCACCTGTTTGGCAAGTGCAAAGTCCCAAGTTTGAGACCCAGTACCACAAAAAAAAAAAAAAAGAAAAAATGATTTTTGAAATCAAAGATGAAGCATATACAAATTATACAAATAGAAAAGAGAATAATGGACTGGGGAAATAGCACGGCAGTCTAAGCACCTGCCGGCAAGCAAAAGGACTCAGGTTCAATCCCTGGTACCACATGCCATGCTAGCCACTGAAACCGGGCATGGTGGCACACTCCTATAATCCCAGCACTGGAGATGCTGAGAAAGAAGAATTGCTACGAGTCTGAGCTATGTAGCAAGACCCTGAACCAATTTTTTTTTAATTTAAGAGCAATAATTTATAATTCTTTGCTGAAAAATACCATTCTCAAATGACAGAAAATCTATATTTGAAGAAATTTTTTTCAAAAAACACTAAAGAAAGCCACTACTGTGATTGTACTGTGTTCCCTTTATCATTTTTTGGCTTTGCACCTTCTTCCACGTGGGGCACAGTAAAGACCCAGAGCATACACCAGTGCCTTGCTCTCAGACTTCCCAGCTTCCAAGAATGTGAGAGAATAAATATTTATTCTTTGTGTGTGTGTGTGTGTGTGTGTGTGTGTGAATACACAGACATTTATTTAAAGTACACTATCTGCAGGCCAGATAATTTTTGAACTGTGTTTCAGGGTTAAACGAGTTCATAAAAATATTTTAAAGATAGTTGCATCCAGACTTCCAACTACGTGATTACTTCTTTGCCCATTCTTCTCTTTCTTTTCTTTCCCGAATAACTTCTTTGAGATATGGCTCGAGGTAGAATTTATCCTCCTCATACTTTGTCCACTGTTCTTTAGGCAAAATCTGATGCTTCATGCTCAGGTCCAGGGCTCTCTTAATGCAAAACATCCTGTCATTATAAAGGTTTTCTGGAAGCCTTCTTATGGCTTCTTTTACATCTTCATTTTCATATATTGTATCATCTCGCATTAAGCCCAGCTTATTGAACCCTGCAGCATTGTAATACCACTTCCGAAGACCTTCCAGCTACCAGCTTGATGCTGCAACAGCCGGGCAGCCCGCCATCTTGACCGAGAGCCGAGAGAATAAATATCTATTCTTTATAAAATTGCCCATTGTCTTCACAGCAAGAAGAGGGGAAGACAAGATGGATCCTGCTATTGGAGTCTGACTGCATGAGCACAGGAACCTCAAAGCGAATGTGGGGGAGATGTGACTGTTAGATCTAGACTCATCTCCACTATCTGAACCCAATGCAATTGTACATTAGGCTGAATATAGAAAGAGTACATTAAAGGGGGGAGCCTGCGGACATATGCCTCGCTTGCCCTCCATTCTGAGAGGACAAGAGCTGATAAACTAGAGCAATAAAGCTTCATCGTCTAACCCTTCTTGTCCCCGTGAGCCCTCGAACTGTGACTGAGGAGAGGCGTTGCTGAGGTCTGGGGCAATCTCTGTGAAGATGACATCAGGATCTGTGTGACTGTGTCGCTGGTACAAGCAAGTTCCCTATAATGCTCAAGTCCACCTGCCACTGGGGTCTGGCCCCCCTGGAGCTGCATAAGTCTGAAGACACAGACACCAGCCTGTACCCTGTCCACAGGTGCCGCCACCAGGCCAGTGCAGGCAAAGGTTGCAGATCTTACTCTCTTGACCCTCTATATGCAAGTGATTTTTAATATTGTATCCTCAATCATTCAGTGTTCAAAGAAAGAATTACTTATACAACTCAGGTACAGAAGTACTGATGAGGAAGTTCAACTATTTCCACAAAGATATGAAGACTGCCCGTCAGTCATATTATGTGCATAAAACCATCACAGGTGGACAGGCTGGTGCACACACCTGCAATCCCAGCACTATGGGGTGCAGAGGTAGGAGGATGAGAACTTCAAGCCCAGCCTTAAAAACTTAGCCATTTAGCCAGACTCTGTCTCCAATTTTTTTAAAGGGGGTATAGCTCAGTACAAGGCTGTGGGCTAGGAGCCCAGTGCCAACAAAAGATGTTTATCATGTGGCAAGCAGTATAGCCAATCTTCTTCAAAGAATGAGGCCAAAAATAAATTATAAAGAGTCTAGCATCACCAACACGGCAGGAAGCCAGAGGGTGGAGAAGATAGCAATTCTTTCCATGCCCTAACATGGCACATGTTTTGAGTAGGTCATTTCAACTTCCTCAGCTTTTGCATTTTTACAGTGAGGTAACAGAACCAGGTAATCACCATGATTCTTTTGAGCATTTTCACCATTCTGGAATTTGAAGACTTAACCGCTGTCCCCTGCTGGCCAAGACTCAGCACTCTCAGAACCATAGCAAGTGTTGAGGAAAATCAGTTCTACGTCCAGGAATGGTCCTGGGTTAACCAAGAAGCCCCTCAGTGAAACAGGTAAGCTTTTCTTGCTGGGGACAACGTAGAGAACCATCTGGTGGCAGAATAAAAGGACGGGTTCTATCTATGCCTTGTACTTCTTTCCCCTCCAGCCAATAGCTGCCTAAGGTAGTTACTGACAGAAAACTGTTAGAAGACAGAAACTGCTAGAAGCCAAGGCTATTTTAATTAAATCTATTAGCAAGTCTGAGTGAAAAAAATAAATAAATAAATTCGACAGTGTGCTTGAACTACAGATTGTCTGCAAAGTGGCCCATGTGGTGTAGCTACACAGCTTTTATTACCTAGTAAAATGTGTGCGTTAAAACTCTTGGCAAGAGCTTTCGTTTGAGGAACAGACTTTTTCTCTTTCTTGGCCCAGATATAGAAGAATTAGTGTTGTTGAAAACCATGTTAGGCACTTGCCTTTTGTCGTCTAGATGCTGTTCCTCTAATGTTGTGCCATATAACTTAACTGCCGTCTTTATGAGGAAGCAACTGTTCAAAACTTTTTCCACATCTTAGCTGAAGGGTCAAACCACATTCAGGATCACTTTATTCAGTTTTAGAGATACGGGGAATTGAACCCAAAACCATCCTACTAAACTATGTTCAAAGCCCTTCTTTATTTTCTATTTTGATTTTAGGTTTTATAGGGTTTTCTGTTGTTGTTGTTTTTGCTGCTGCTGTTGTTGCTGTTGTAGGTGTTCTCGCAGTGCAAGCTGGCCTTGAACTCACTTTTTAACCAGGCTGGCCTCAAAGTCCGTCCTTCTGCCTCAGCCTTCTGAGTGCTTAGATTATGGGCATGCCCGGCTTAGGGTCGCTTTATTCTTTCAAGGTTCTATTCACCTTTGAATCTTTGATTCTCTGTCCACTTTGATGTACATGTTTATCCAGTCAACCCAGGAATGACTGTTTGAAGTCTGGAATTTTTGTGAAATGTGTTGTCTCTTGTGTTCAAATGAAAAGCAGAGCAGTACAGCAACTCTTCAGTACCTTTTAAATTTGAATTTTGGATGAAAAAAATTTGCCCATCCCACTCCCTTTTTTTTTTTTTTTCTTTTATTGAATGGCTAAGAAACTTTGTGTTCTTAAAAGTTCATAGTCAGAGAGCCAGCAGGATGGTTTAGTGGTCTAAAGCACCTACCTAGGAAAAGTTCGTAGTCAGCTCTGAAATTACAATGTAATAATAGCTTTAAAGTGGTCTAAACCAACTCCAATGGGAATGAGCTATAGAGGGAACAGTCCAGAGTCACTGAGTGTTATTTGGAATACAGCTCCACTTCTGGTCTCTCCTCTGCCAATGGCCGCTCTCGGATGCTGCTCCATTGGTCTCCTGCTGGGCAGCAAGACACGCCCATCCCTATGCAAACCAGGCCAAGAGTAAAGTGCTCCAGGCAGAAGCTGTGTCCCGTGACAAAAGAGGAGCTTTCTGTTCGGCTTGAGTCCCGCTTAGGAAAAAGACACCATAGGGACAGCTGTGCCATCCTTTCCACAGAAAGAGTTTTCCACCTCTTTTCTTCCTTCTCTGTAAGGGCACCACTGAACGTCAAGACTAAGCTCTTCTCTGTTTACAATTTCTATTTTTATTAGTATGTGTTTGCAGTAGTAGTGACTATGTTCCTCCTGGGGAGTGGGCGCGTGCACACAACACAGCCTAATTCTGTTTTACATATTTGCACATTTAACATCTACAGACAAATAGTTACAGGGCAGTATTTTGCCCATTTTGTAGAAGAACAAATTGAGTTTTAAAAAATTAATCAAACCCTGTGGGGGTGGTGCACAGCCATAATTCCAGCTAATCTCCTCTAATGCCACCTACTCAGAAGACTGAGGCAGGAGGATCACAAATAGAAGCCCAACCTACAACTCAGTGAGACCCAGTCTCACAGTTTAAAAGTAAAAAGCACTGGGAATTTAGTTCCATGTAGAGTATTTGCCTGGCACGCGTGAAGTCCTGTGTTCAATGCCTCATACTGGCAGGAGGAGGTCATTATATCATATGTGAGGGTCATGTTAAACGAGTAGATACTAGCCATTTCCAAAAAGATTAAAAAGTAGGTAGTTATCTGAGGGGAGGGATAAGTTCATTTGCCTCACTATAGTAATTGTTTTATTATCTGTGTCTCATAACACGATGTCATGTACTTTACACAAACAAAACAAAATTTATTTTTATTTTCTAATTTTTTTTTTTTTTTTTTTTTTTTTTTTTTTTTTTTTTTTTTTTTTTTTTTTT
>PVJA010021597.1:0-10034 GCA_004027025.1 Myocastor coypus | reverse complement strand
GAAAGCGAGCATTAAACCCAGTGTGCCCCTGAGCCGGCCTCTTACAGATCCTATATGCTAACAATAGTCAGAATGATATAAGGAGTAGCCGGGCGTGGTGGTGCACGCCTGTAATCCCAGCACTGGGGAGGCTGAGGCAGGAGGATCAGTGTGAGTTCGAGACCAGCCTGAGCTACCAAAGTGAGCTCAAGGTCAGCCTGAACTACATAGCGAGACCCTGTCTCAAAAAGACAAAAAAAAAAAAAAGATATAAGGAAAATGCTAGATGTCAAATTCACTGAGTTTATATCTGCAAAGTTGGAGAATTAACTCTTAAAAAAAAAATGGAGAATAAGGGTAGGAAAATTTATTGGAGAATAGCAATGGGGTATGGGAACTAGAAATGGCTCCTGGGAGTTAGGAGGGGTGTCCCAAATGACAACAAACCCACCTCTTAAAGGCAGTTTCATAAAGCTAAATCATGAGGCAGGTACAACCTGGGTCAAAATTATGATCCACCAATAAGACTGTGAGTATAGTCACTTAAGTAATATGGACCCAACGGTAGCAAGGTTACATAACCGACATCATTAACCTTGCACATAATCTATTATCTTGGCCTTGCTTTAATCTTCCTTTCATCCCTTGTCAAACCAGCTGACTTTAATCATCAGATCCTCTTCCCCCGGCCACAGTCCTGATAGATTCTCAGCTTTTGCACTGATTCCCTGGAAGGCCCAGCACTGTTTGTCTGCCTACTATATTCCTAACTTAGCTGTCTATAATAAGACACCTCAGGAACTGGTGTAGAGGGGGGAAAGGAACTGTTACTTAAGTAGATTTCTGTGGAACTCCTCCCAGGGAGAAAGCTATCTGTCTTACACCACCTTAACAAAAATAACTCCAATTTAGTGGGTGATTACTACATGCCTGCAATTTCCTCGGTGTCTTAGGTGTACAGTTTCGACTAACCCGATCCTCTTACAGTCACCATTAGACGTCATTTCAATGTGCAAATTGCTAACAGGAAGCATGAAGTGGTAGAAGTGAGGTAATATGAGCCACCTCCCTAGCAGAGGTTGGGGTGGACTCCATTTGGACTCAACTGTGAAGCGCCAAAGCCTACCCTCTACGCATGAGCCTGGGCTGCCTTCACCTGGTGATTACAAGTGCCTTAGAAGATGGAAAAAAAAAACCCTAGGAACATTTCTCCAGGTGACAGCAATGTGGATCATTACTTCATGTGCTCACTGGCCATTTCCACTTTCTCTGTGAAGTTTCTGTTCACTTCGCTTGCCCATTGTTTGAGTGAGTGTTTTATTTTGAAGGACCTCAGATTCCTCTTTACTCCAGAAAGAACAGCTATCACCATGTTGTTCTTATAACAAAGAACAAAACAATAATAAAAACTAGAGAGGGGCCTGGCGGGATGGCTCAGTGGTCTAAAGCGCCTGCATGGGAAGGCTTGGGCGGCTTCAGGAACTGCGGTTCGATCCCCGGCACCACATGCTGCGCCAGCCCTACCCTCGGGGCGGGCTGAGCCAGCCATAAAAATGAGTGAATAAACAAACAAAGGTTCTGAAACAATAAATAAAAAAAAAAAAAACTAGAGAGGCTGCAAGGGGAAAGGAACTCTTCTACATTATTGATAGGTCAGCACAACCACTATGGAAATCAGTATGGAGAGTCCTCAAAAATTATAACTAGGAATTCCATTTGATCCAAATATACCTCTTCTAGGTATTATTTGTGTTGTACTCTAAGAATGAGACAATGGAGGCAGATGCCCAAAAAGAAAAAGAGCACTTTATTTTAGCTGGTACCCAGGGGCAGTCTCAGTGCAAGTGCACAGAGAGGCGCGCCAAGGGGGTGGTGTGTAGGGATTCTATAGAAGCAAGCAGTGATACAGAAGCCAATTGCAGTCATTAATAGGGTAAAAAAAATCTTTTTGATTGGTGGGTTTACAGAACAAGGGGCATGAGGATCTATACTCTGATTGGAGGATACACATTATACTGAAGCATGCGGTACTACAGAAGCCAACAGCAATCATTATAGAGTTGACCTTTTCCTCAATTAGTGGAATTAACAAGGGGGTGTGATAACTTGATTGGATGACACGGGCTATGGGGCTGTACTAAATGCCAGGGGGTCAACGTGTGATTGGCATTACAATGCGGAGAGAGAAACTCATGGACACAGTGACCGGGGAAACTGGAATTTATGCTCGTATGATTAACATCATAAAGGAAAACCAGAACCTCATGGAAACAATGACCATGGAAACCGAAACTTAACTTAGTTCGGCGCATACAGAACAATAACATGGCAGAGGTGACCTAAAATGGAGTTAGTTATGTCAGGCTATAACAGTTTGACGAAACTTGAAGACATGGTATGACCCTGATAGAGGCATATCCATGTTTATAGCAGAAGCATTCAAATAGCTAACCCTTGCAGTTAGCCTACGTGTCCATCAAAAGAAGAATGGATAAGCCGGCCATGGTGGTGCACACCTGCAATCCCAGCACTTGGGAGGCTGAGGCAGGAGGATCAATGTGAGTTTGAGAACTTTGAGATCAGCCTGGGCTACAAAAGTGAGCTCAAGGCCAGCCTGAGCTGCATAGTGAAACCCTCTCTCAAAAAGACAAGAAGAAGAGGAAGAAGAAGAGGAGGAAGAAGAAGAAGAAGAAGAAGAAGAAGAAGAAGAAGAAGAAGAAGAAGAAGAAGAGGAAGAGGAAGAGGAAGAGGAAGAGGAAGAGGAAGAGGAAGAGGAAGAGGAAGAGGAAGAGGAAGAAGAAAAGGAGAAGTTTTCTTCTCTTTGAACTAGGTGGAAGTAGTTGTATACATAGTCCAATGTTTCATAATTGCAGTGGATTACCGGTGAAACTGGCAATGTTGAAGCCTGCTGATTTAAGCCTCTTACAGCTCACCATACTAATTAGCTCTGCATTTTATGCCTCATAATTAAGCTTTTCGGCTGGGTGATCAAGGGCAAGTTAAAGCAAGACCTGTCTAACAAAACTTTCATTATTTGTATTTTCCAAGGTCTAATCTCATCAGGATTAACTCTGGAACCATATGCTATGCTTTGTAGAACTGTTGTCAGTGTCAGACATTGGGACAAGTCACGGCCATTGCTTGGCCAGTCTGCTCTCTGTGAAAGCCTGAGAGAATGTTTTCTCCCCAGGTGACTCTCCCTAGGCATACTATACTTCATTTATCCCTTTTCTCTGACGTCCCATAATCTCCTTGACCAGAAAATTTGGGAAACCACTGAGTTATAGGATGTTACAGCCAGGTTCTCTTATGTCCTGAGTCCTCACTGACCTTTAAGGGCTAGAGCCAAAACGATGGCTATCCTCGTAGCCCTTCTTTTTCTCCAATTTTTGGTCTGTTAACTTACATTCTCAACCCTCCAGCAGAGAAGCTTTGTGATACTAAATTACTCTATAACATAGGTAATTGAGATCAATATCACTGCCTTTCTGAATATCAAATATCTTAGACTTAGCTTGACATTGGTATTTTCCTTCAATCATTGATATTCTAATAAATCTCTATAGAATGTGATAAAAGCAGTTACACATTTTTACACAGACATTTAGAAATCTAAGGATGTACAAAGTTTTAGCCTGTCAAGCCTATGAATATGTCTTTTACAGTAATAATTTTTTTCAATTTAAGCATTGGCCATCGTTTTCTATCACATCTCATATATAAATATTTGATCAATTAGAAAATAGTACAGGGTTTTTCATTGTTGAAATTGCATAATTTTTTTTTCCATTTAGGGAACCAAAGAAAGGGACTGAGGCCAGGCATGGTGTCACATGCCTGTAAGTGCTGCACTCGGGAAAGTTGAGGTAGGAGAATCACAAGTTTAAGATTAGCAGCCAGGCGTGGTGGCACACGCCTATAATCCCAGCACTCGGGAGGCTGAGGCAGGAGGATTGGTGCAAGTTCGAGACCAGCCTAGGCTACAAAAGTGAGCTCAAGGCCAGCCTGAACTGCATAGTGAGACCCTGTCTCAAAAAGACAAAAAAAAAAAAAAAAAAAAAAGATTAGTCTGGGCTACTTAGAAAGTGCAAGGCCAGGGCCCGGCAGGATGGCTCAGTGGTCTGAAGCCCCTGCTTGGGAAAGCTTGGGCAGCTTCAGGGACCTCGGTTCAATCCCCAGCACCACATGCTGTGCCAGCCCTGCCCTCCGGGCAGGCTGAGCCAGCCATAAAAATGAGTGAATAAACAAAGGTTCTGAAACAAGAAAAAAATAAATAATAAATAAATAAAATTTTTTAAAGTTGTTTCTATTAAAAAAAAAAAAAAAAAAAAGTGCAAGGCCTACCTGGAGTACATGGTAGGACCTCTCCTTTGCTCAAAAGGCAAAGAAAAGCAAAAACTTCATGGCTGCAGAATGCCTGGGCCACTTGCACACTTAGCCTTGGGAACCAGTCGTCCTACTCCCCACAGCTGGCACATATCAGTACCTGTCCCTGGAGTTGTGGCAACCTGTGAAAGGGAAGCAGACTCTTCTGACCCAGCCTGACCAATGTGCTCACACTGAAAAGAACAGAGCTGCTTCCCAACATTTGAGCAATACAGCTCTTGTATTTGCACTTAGTGGCAAAGAAGAAAGGCTCATTCCACCCTCAGCATGAAGGAAGAGTTGAGTCTCAGCACATGGTCAACCCAAGCTAGCATGGTCATGAATCAGTGCCACCATGATTCTTGGCTCCCCTCAGCCTCAGCTTCAAAGTCACCTACTTCGACATAAACCACACCATCCTCTATTCTGTGGCTCTGCCATTCCTGGAAATTTCTCCCTGCCCCTGTGTGTGTGCATGCGTGCGTGCGTGCATGCATGCGTGTGTGTGTGTGTGTGTGTGTGTGTGTGTGTGTGTATGTGTGTGTGCGTGCGGTACCAGGCAAGCACTTATTCTACTGAATTATCTCCCCAGCCCTCTCCCTACCCTTAGAAAGGCACTGTGCTGTGATATTACAGAGGTGAAGAAAATGTGTCTGGCTCCTGTTCTCACAGCCCTTGCAGTACACTGAGCTCCATAGAGACAACACCAGGGCACATGAGAGCCACACAGGCACTGGGCGGCTCTGTGCCTCACTGAGGAAAACATGTAAACATGAGCAAAGGAGATCCTCAGAAGCCGAGAGGCACGATGTCTTTGTACAAACTTGGGAGAGGAGCACAGGAAGCACCCAGATGCTTCTGTTAACTTCTCAGCGTTTTCTAAGAAGTGCTCAGAGAGGCAGAAGACCGTGTCTGCTAAAGAGGAAGGAGAATTTGAAGACATGGAAAAGCCAGGCAAGGCTCGTTATAAAAGAGAAATGAAAACTTACATTCTTCCTAAAGGAGAAATAAAGAAGAAGTTCAAGAATTTCAATGCACCCAAGAGGCCGCATTCAGCCTTCTTCATGTTCTGTTCTGAGTATTGCCCAAAAATCACAGAATAGAGGCTGGCAAGATAGCTCAGCATTCTAAAGCACCTGCTTAAGCAAGCTTAGGCAACTGCAGGGACCGTGGTTCAATCGCAGACACCACTGTGCAGCACCAGCCCTGCCCCCACAGTGGGCTAAGCTGGCCACAAAACAAAACCACAGAACATCCTGTCCTCTCCATTGGTGATGTCACAAAGAAACTTGGAGAAATGTGGAATAATACTGCAGTAGATGACAAGCAGCCATATGAAAGAGCTGCTAAGCTGAAGGAAAAGTATGCAAAGGACATCGCTGCCTACCAGGCTAAAGGAAAACCTGATGCAGTGAAAACAAGAGTCATCAAGGCTTAAAAAAAAAAAAAAGCAAGAAAAGAAAGGTTAGAAGAGGAGAAAGAGGACGACAGTGTTGAATAACTTGGTTCTGGTGCAGTTTTTTTGTTTGTGTGTTTGCTTGTTTGTTTGTTGTCTAGAAAGCATTTTACACCACTCCACCCCTCCCCCATACATAAAACACTCCTTTTGAAGAAAAAGTTGAAATGTAAGGCTCTGTCGATTTGTTTAAAACTATACAAAACCTTTTTATGTACATTGAACTCACTACTGAATGCGCCTCTAGATAGCCCTGTGCTGGTGGTATTTTCAATAGCCACTAGCGTTGCCTGCTATATGACAGGGATTGTGACTTGGTGTGAAAATCTAAAATAGGTTCTTGGTGGCACATAGCACAAATGAGTTATATATGAAGACAATAGTTTTTCATCTTCAGTTGTCTCTGATGCAGCTTATATGAAATAATTATTTGTCTGTTGACTAAATGCCACTCTGTAATTGGAAAAAAAAAAAAAGTTACTGCTGTTCTATGGACATTCTGAATGCTTCTAATTAAATATATTTTTTTAATTTAAAGGAAAAAAAAAGGAATCATGTTTGTTTTTTAGGACCCCCCCCCCAAGAGACCCTGGGACTCAGGTGTCTATATCTTCACATGTTATATTCTTCCTCTTCCGTTCTTATTTCAAATTTCCAACTCTGTCTTTGGTGTGGCTGTCTACATAGGAGTTATCCTACATCCAGGTCACTGGCAGATGACAGACAACAGCTCCTTAGTTACTTGTCTTTCCTTATTTCTTCAACTGTATTTATCAGATAAAAAAAAAAAAAAAATCAATCAAAAGCATCTATGCCTTGGGAAGCCTTTCTCCGTTCTCTGTATTTAGTTTTTCTCTTTGCATTGAGCTTCTTTTGCTGTCTTCTTGGCAAAAGTGTTTGATTTTTTTCAGAGCTTTTTTAACTCACCAGTCATAGAGCCTCAAATAACACCATAAACACATCAACTTAAGAGCTTCAAAAGGCAGCTTAATTGCCATATAGCCACTAGACTCAGAGGCACTGAGAATAGAGGGCAGCAGTGAGCTGCCAAACAAAATCAAGTCTTAAGCGAAAGCCAGTTTATCAAAGAGTGATGCCCCACCCTATGTGCAGGATGCTAAGGGCCTAGTATGCACCTCTTAGGCCTGAGCCTAGAGGATCCTTCTGGAATTCTACTGTAGAAGACTATAGCCCAAAAGGAAATATTTTGCGGTCCTGATCTTTAGGTCCTCCCTAAACAGAAGGGCTTGCAGTGACCAGATATCCTATAGGAGAGCCCACTTCACATTCCCAGCATGCTGTACAGGTGATTGAGACTGGGTGTGGAGGTGCACACCTGTAATCTCAGCACTTGGGAGGCTGAAAACAGGAGATCACTATGGGTCTGATCTATATAGTGGGACCCTGTATTAAATACATTTTTTAAAAATTTTTAAATACAATAGTCATAATAACGTAAATTGTAGCCTAATTAGCATCTCAAAAAACGGAGTGCAATAAACAAAGCCCAAGGACAGCTGCGGTCTGTTACTGAAAATCCCAGAAAGCTGGGATAGGAGAAAGCTGGGACTCCAGGTGATAGATAACAGCTTCACCTGTGGGCTCCGTGTTTGTTGCTTCCTCTCTTGCTTGGAATGTTAATAGTTAACATATGTATGAACCTAGTAATAGGGAAATGGTGGAGGTCAATAGAGATCGTGGTCACACTTGTGACTATGCACATGGTCCTCCTTTACTAAAGTGATTATGCACAAGATCATGTTCACTAGTCCGAAATAAAGCTGAGTTGCTCTTGGGGTTATGGGCTCACTGAGGGGCGAATCTCAGTGAGTCCTCTGAGCTACTTTAATCAGGTCTTCTCGTCATTTCTTTCGGCACTGACACATAACATAAAACAGTAAATACTGATTATTTGACCAAAATTTGTGACAAAACAACTTTGGAAAGGCTGGTCAGGATAACAAACTATTCAGTGCTATCTGATTGCTTGTGCACATGCCATCTGGATAATATATATATATATATATATATATACATACATATATATATTAAGGATATGGGAAAAATATGGTCTCTCCTTAAGACATTGAAAATGGATTTATCATATGATCCAGTGATCCTGCTTATGGGTATGTAGCCAAAAGAATTAAGAGCAGTTACTAAGAGTGATGGTTGGCAGTAAAATCTTGTTATATGGGGGGCTGGGGAGATAGCTCCAAGGCACAAGTGCCTGCGTGGCAAGTGCAAGGTCGTGAGTTTGAACCCCGGTCTCACAAAAAAAAAAAAAAAAAAAAAAAAGCCAAATCTTGTTATATGTATTTTGTTAGAATTTTTTAAAATAAAAAAGTGAAAGATAAATGCTAAAGTTCAAATTCAGAAATGAAAAAATAAAAAAGTACTACATTAAAGGGCATCGGTGATGGATTTGAAACTGGTTAGCCTGGAGAGTTATTTCCAATCTGGAAAAAAAAAAAAGATGAACAGAAATGTTCCTATTGACACACAAATAAACGGCTAAGAACGAGAGGTGTGAGCTGGGGAGACAGCTCCTGGCAGAAGCGCCTGCGTGGCAAGTACAAGGTCTGGAGTTCCATCTCTGGTACCCCAGGCCACGCAGGTCCTGGAGCTGCGTCTAGTGGTGCATGCCTGTAATCCTAGCACTGGGAAGGCCGAGACAGGAGGATCACTGTGAGTCTGAGCTGCATAGTGAGACCCTGTACCCAAAAAAAAAAATAATAAAAATAAAGAATGAGAAGCGTGTCATGCAGTGCTGTGGTCACTGCCATTGTTGACTTAGTAACGCATCTTTACAAAGGCTCTCTTGTTCCATGTTTTAGCTTAAATCATTATAATAAATGATTAGCAAAAACTTACATGATGATTATTCAAACAAAATGCAAGTACAAATATAAATATAGAATTCAAAAATAGAAATTTGTTTCACTGTACCATATATGAGATGAAACCATAAATCAGAGTATTCCTACTAGATAATAAAGTACCATGCAAATTGCATTGCTTCATATGTCTAGCTGTAAGTTTCGCCTACTACCTGCCCTGTCTATGAAATAAAAGACAGAGTTATAAATTGCAGTTTTAAACCCAAAGGTACATCCAATTGTATCTAGGACATTGAAATAGGCCATCAAGACCTGCTTAAAGGCCATTTCAGCGCCATATGTTCACTGAGAACTGAGAATTCGATACAGACAAGATAGCACACAGCTGGGTGAGACTTGAACACTCGCTGCTGCCGGCAGCCCATCCCTAGCCTTCTGGCAAGAAACAAAGCATCCTCCAGAGGTGTCTGCATCAGGTACCAGTGACTTGTAATTAGAAAACTCAGTGGCATCTTTTGTGAAAGACAGCTTAAGACGCTGAGTATGCGCAGCCGCCAACCACCTAAAAACACACAGAAGTTCCCACAGATCACCTCTACAACTTCTACAGGATGATTGAAGGTTAGAGGTTTTATCTCTTCTTAACAAAAACTGGATCTCAAAAACTGGATCACTTTCATGTGCCTAAAAGTAATACTCTTACTCATCTGTTCCAATTTCAGAATTCTTTGTTGCTTAGGATTTCAATTTTTTTTTTTAACATGGTGGAATATACTCGCTTTTTCTGACCCTTTGGATAAGAAAGTAGCAACTATTCCACCACTGCCACTTTACTCAGACTTATAATCTTAAATCCATAGTAGTGTTCAGCCTTCAAATGTCTGATTTAAAAACAGTCCATGCACAGAAACAGTGAAGTATGTGCCTCCCTTTAATTGTAGTTTACCCTTGGAGCATCAACTGCTCCAAGTCTCAGACTCTTCATCTTTAAAAATGGGGGAAATATGCATCCTTCAGGATTGTTTTCAGAAAGATATATGTAAATCTAGAACAAGGTCTAACTCAATGGACACACCTCATAAATACCAGTTCCCTTTCCAGGGGAAAAAAGCTGAGGGTGAAAGACTATTAGCAGACCCAAACTACACTGCTGGTAGCCGAACCCGCGCGCCAGCCGCGGGTAAGCTCCCTGCACCCCTCTGCCCCGCCTCTGCGTTCCTGCGACTAACTTCCTGTTCCAGCCCAGACCCAAACCGCACCGCTGGTAGCCCAGCCCGCGCGCCCGCCGCGGGTAAGCTCCCTGAGTCCCTCTGCCCCGCCTCTGCGTTCCTGCGACTAACTTCCGGGTCCAGCCCAAACCCAAACCGTACCGCTGGTAGCCGAGCCCACGTGCC
>PVJA010021596.1:14618-35484 GCA_004027025.1 Myocastor coypus | reverse complement strand
GTCCTCGGAACAGTCCGAACGGGCCTTAGAAAAGGCCTGGCGGGCTGTTAAGAGCCCCAGTGCCGTTTTATCCTTGACGGCTCGTAGGTCCCGCCCGAGTTTTTCCCATGAAGGGAGAGCCAAGGAGCCCGTAGGCCAAAAGGACCATGGCGCTGCCTCATTAACATAACAATGTACGCAGGGATTCAGCAAGAGGCCTTCGGGCAGCGTTGCCCATGTTAGGGTGCTAAAGCGGGGACAGAAAGGGGAGTTAGGGGAGTCTGGGATCAACCGGCACGTTCTGTTACGTTGCCGAATCTCGGGGTGCGTCCACCCCCCTCCAGGCGACACAGTTCCCGCCTGGATAAAGGTACCTTACCTGCTATACGTCCGTTGGTTCTGGACCGGGTGAGGAGAAGAGGCTGGCACCGGGACCTTCCGTTATTGTTGGGTCACGGGGAAGCTCTGTCAGCCGACTCCTTTGGCCAGAAGGAGAGAAGGACTGGAGATTTCCCCGTACGGGCCACCATATGTCCGGCGCCGCAACACAAAGGCTTGAATGCCGGACTTAAGCTTGTAAACGTTTATTCAGTACAGCAGCCAGGATCTAACAAGATCCTCCACCCTTTATATCTCTGCCTCTTCTCACCCTCTAGCCCGCGCTTCCCTCATATATAGCACTTCGCCCACCAATCACCATCGCTCGCACAGTCAAATCTGATTGGTTACTACATCGGTTGCCAGGCAAAAACAGATTACAGCTAAATTGCTTTTCGCCACAGGACAACCTGGAAGCAGGAAGCCGGCGCCATCATTTGGGAGCGGCTCATGCTGAGGCCCTCAACAGAAGGCCTCCTTGATGGAAGAGGGTCTGTTTGCACAGCACAGTTGTGTAACCAACTGAATTTTAGTCATTCTTATCTACATCCTCTAGTCATAGGATTCAGCACTTTTCAACGGAAATTTGTTTTTCCTTGCAAGTGCCCAGCTCCCTGACTTATACCATCCATCAACATAACCAAGCTAGTGTGTCCTGAAAGACACAGGGAGGCTCTGCCTGTGTCTCACCTGTGCCATGGCAACATTTCTTCAGTCACATAGGCTGGTGTATACTCTCTCTGCTTAATGCTGTGGGAATCAGTTCTCTCCATTCACACAGCTGGTATATTAATATTAATAATTGATCTTATATATGTCAACACATACTGGTCTCCTAATGAGTTTCATGAATCAATCACGCTATCACTCCACTGAAAATCCTATAGTAAAAACCTATAGATTTCAAGCAAAGATTTAAAATTTCTCAATAATCTATAAGATAGCACCTCATGGAGTATGTGTAATATAATAGTTACACAATAAGTGCTCTTAAATTAATAACAAAATAATAGATTAATGATTGTAAATACAGTGTGCGGACATGACAGAATTGAACTTAGAAAGTAGATACTTTGTACATGCTGATAGAACAAAGAGAATTCCAACTGAAGACAATATGATAATGAGCTCTGACCATGGAAATTGTTTTAAAGAGTTCAGTAATGCTTCCTAGCCCTCATAGTCCATGTTGCATGCAGTTAGGAGAATGACTTGAAAATTTTATTGTATCCTCACTCATGACAGAAGGAATGAAAATCAAAGTGTCCAGCCACTTACAGTCACCCAGAACTTGATGGTAGAAGTACTTGATTCATAGCATAACCCACTTAAGAAGAGAAAAAAGAGAGGGAGTTAGATTGGGGGAGAGACAGAGAGAGGAGAGAGAGAAAAGAAGAGAAGGGAAACAAAGGGGAGGGGAGGAGAGGGGAAAAACAGAGTTTTAGAACTTTTCTGCTGCTTACATTTATTCCAAAAATATTGACTAAAACCATTCAACCTAGGGTAAAATTTTAGCTTAAATGTGGTTCTCCTTGAAATGTCATCATAGATTTAAAAAATTGCAAAATAAAAAACAAAAACAAAAAAAAAAACATTTCACACAGATACAATTAAAATTTATTTTAATTCATTTTATATGCATACACTTTATGGGAATCTTCAAAATTCCTAGAGTGGAAGTTGATGAGGTAAGATTGAGGTTTTAACCCTTCTAATTTCATGCTTGTGAAGCCAGATCCTGATGGGAAATTCAAATAACCCAGGGGGTACAATGTTTATTTGCTCCCAAACTTGGACCTAGCCCTAGAAGGGCTGAATCCATTTTTACCATTTGAAGACTATATAAAATATTTTACCTCTAGAAAAATTTAGATACTGAAGAAAAATTCTCCTAAACCTAAAGCAACAGTTTGAAAAGTCACTGCTAAACAAATAAACTTACTATTCCCAATCAAAGCATTATTACTGAACTTCTATTTAAATACATATTCCTCAGAGTTGTCAAAAGATTGGTTGAAAAATTACTTGGTCTGAAATAATGACAAACAGTTGATGCTGGCTAGTTATGATGAAACTTTTGAGTTCCCGTTATTTGTAGAGTAGAGAAGACGGAGATTGTTCTTATCCACCAGATAGACTCTCAGATCATCTTTCAAACCATTTGCTAGGTGAGATCAGAAACTAGAGACTGTCTTCCAGTAAGTGTGCACACGAAAAGTATAAAAATGCCTTTTCTAGAGAATACTGTGGACTTACTGATCAAAAAGTTCCAGTAAAACTTGAGCTGATTATTTCTTGGCTTCATTTTGGGATGTGCTAGAGTTGTGACTTTTGTAAGGGTGTTTCATTCTAATGTACTTTATACACTTTTATCATTTATGTTGTTGTCACAATCATAATTTTTGTGTTTGTCCTATCAAGTTGTCCTGAGAAGCTCTTGAGAAAAGATAGCAATCTGTTCTCTAGAGCTGCCCTCCCTCCCTGGCACAGAAGCTGTCTCCGTTACTCTTCCCTCATTGCTGGGACAAATACCCACACCCAAAATGAAGGAAAGAAAGGTTCGCTTAGTTCACAGTTACTGGAGGCTTCAGTGCATACTGCATTGGCCCCAAGGCTGAGTGACACACGATAGAGAGCAACCTTTCATGGCAGAGGCAAAGAGCACTGAGCAAAGGGAGTGGCAGCAGCTCAGGCAGCCAGCCAGCCTCTCCCCCCTCCTTATATAGTAATGGAAATCACCTGCTCCAGGGCATGTGCAGCATGCACACCCGCAATAATCAGTCACAAACTCCAGAAGCCACCCCTTGAGCACATGAGGCTTTGCAGGGACACCCAGAGACAAACCACAGCAGAAGCCCACCTGTCTGTGACAGCTACCCCCTACCGCTTCACTTCTTCCAGCAGTTAGCCTCCCTGCAGAAATCATGTGTTCACTTCCCGATTTTTCTAAATTATGATGTTTTTAGTAAACCCCTTTAAAATACATGAAGTTTCAATTATTTTACACATAATATACCCAATATAGTTGGAAAAGTTTTTGGAAACATCCACCATCAATATTTCTCTGGAGATGATTATAAGTATTAGTCACAATATGTCAAATGATGACAAATGTTTCTGTAAACAACTTTCACTCTGTCTTGTATTCCACTGAGTATTACTCATCCTTTTCCTGACTTCTACTGTTGGACAACTAATTTTGTCTATGACAAATATAATATCTATATTATGTCCCCTTCCCTCCTGGAAATCTTCTTGGAGACATAACCACCTAGTCCATAGACTTTCCACGAGCTTCCTTCTGGAGGACTTTGCCTTTTTACAGTGGTGGATTTTCTGTTTCTCAGATGAAATAATTTATTATTTTGAATTCTCCAGCTTATTTGCTAGTTTCAGTGAAGTATTATAAGTAAACCTGTGTAAAAATTTGAACTTTTGGGATCATACATGTTATGGTTTGTTTCTAGTTACCTCCCTAAAGCCTCATAAGGTCATGGGCTAGGGACTTCTACAGTTGGTAACTCATGATTCATTGGGATTATGGGTGACTCAGTGCTGGGATTATGGGTCTTAGTACTGCTGAGGTTATGGGTGTGTGTACTTCCCTCAGCCTGGGGCAGAGAGCCCGAATGTAATAAAAGAGAGACAGACTTCCTCTCTGCTGTCATTGTTGCTGCTACTCCTCTCTTGGCTCCTGTTACTCTTTACATCCACCAGGAACTGATGCTCTCCGCCCCATGCCACTCTGCCTTGGAGACAGTTGAGTATGGACTGAAAACTCCAGTAATTCTTGCCTTTGGTCCAGCAATGAGAGAAGAGGAACTGAGACAGTACATGAATGACACTTCATTTTATAATTTGCTAGAGGAATTCTTTTTGTATGAAATGGAAGAGTTAAGGTAGCTTTCCCTCAGAATTTTGAATGTATGCTGCCTTTACCTTGTATTCCATATTTCTAGATCTAGCTGTGTCCGTGGCCCTTGTCTCAGATTTTCTCTAGCAGATACTCGGGCATACCTTCCTAGGCATTTGCTTCATCTTACAGATTTTCTGCTGATTTTATTTTTATTTTCAGGAGCTATTCCTTTCTCCTTCCCATGTGCGTGTGTGTGTGTGTGTGTGTGTGTGTGTGTGTGTGTGTGTGCACAGAATATATTCTGTCTCTCTCAAGATACTTATAAAAGCTGGATTTTCATCGATATGTTTTGGCAAGGAGCATATCATGTTATAAGGAATTCCCGAAGGGTTGTATTTGCAGATAATCTTCAGGGAACTGCTTACTTCGTGGCAGTGGGTCCCAGTCCCCCGCACCCCCCAGGTTCCATCGGCCACTACCAGTGAGAATCCAAACTTCCAAACTGATTCCCTGGCCCAGCTCCCTAACTCCCATATGTCAGGGGTAAGAGGAGAAATCTTCAAGTCTGTGACAAGGACCTTTATTGTCTCTTATTAAGGCTGCTGCCCAGGTGTCACATTTGTTCCCACTTTGTGTCTCCTCCTCACCTTCGCCAGGGTTTTTGCTTCTCTGTACATTTCATCTTATTATTTAGGCTCCAACTCCCCTTTGTCCTGCTGCCTTCAACCCTTCTATGTTGTATCTTCCAAAATCTTGAAGGCATCTCATTTGTTCCTCTTTTTTTTATCTTCTTGGACTTCTTGATGGATAGATAGACAGACTAATAAAATAACTTCTGTTTCCCTACAGAAAACAGAAGAGATTGATATCAATGGCCTCCCTATAATCAAAAGTTTCATGGTTATGTTTCCATTTTCTAAAAAGTACATATTTTTAAACTATGGTTACAAATATATTTATTCTAACTCAATTTTATACCTGTTCTAACTCATAAAACACATAAGGGAAATTTTTCTATGTGCTATGTAACTCTTTCCTCTCTCTCTCTCTCTCTCTCTCTCTCTCTCTCTCTCTCTCTCCCTTTCTTTCTTTCTTGGAAAGTGGGTACAGGGTGTTCATGATCTCCCTACCAGATAGGACTCATAATGATCTGCCTGTTTACAGCCTCCCCTCAAGAGCTGGGATCACAGGCTCACCACCATGCCCAGTTTCAATTGCATGGCAGGCTTGGGGATTGAACCCAGTAACATTTTCTTCTATTGGGAAATAAATTTATTTTCATTTCCTATTTTTAGTGTTATTGAACTCCATTTCACTAAAATAGGAAATTTTGTTAAAGTACATCACTTTAATGTCCAAAATGTTTTAGCAATTTATACTGACAAACTGGGTATCATTTGTTTTGGTAGGCATTCCTAGAACAATTTCAAATGGGGACTTGGTGACTATCACTTTGTATGAGACTTTATAAAAGACTTCCTTTTTCCTAAAATCACAAAGCTTGTAGTGTTTTGGTGCAGCAAAATCATGATGGAGTAGTTTGATTTCAGAATCAATTGCAATATTTGCAATGAGTAAATATGATAAAAGCTGAACTATTATTTGTGTGTGGGTATCCAAGAACTTGTACACATCCTGCTGTCTTCATTCAGAGAGTAGCTCTCAGTCCTGTACTTCAGTCTGATCCAGCAGGGCATGCATTTATGTGAAGGGGAACATTGTAACTTCTTCCAAAACAAATCGGGCCTTTCTTCTTTCTCCTCATTTTTATTCCATTCAGGGTCCAAGCCTACTGTTTGATGTCACCCCCATCCACAACTTCATCCATGACAGGCTTCCATTATCCATACCCAGAATTGCTAGGAAAAAATTTATTAGTCATACACACTTAATCCACAGTCATAGTACCTAGACTCTGGTGCCACTGACAAGCCATATCTATGAGAACCTGCAGCCTTGTGGGCAGGATGTAGACACAAGCACTAATGATAATAACAATAACAATAGCAATAATAATAGTAATAGTAATAGCAATAATATAGAGTTTTGCCCATACCTTTTCAAGAACTGAAGTACATAGACACGACACTGAGGAGGCATCACAGAAGTTCAAAGCATTATTGGGGTGATACACAGAGAAGTGACCAGAATTTAGAAGAGTGGAGAAATCTTTATTTATTTTTATTTATTTATTTATTTATTTATTTATTTATTTATTTATTTATCTTATGTCTTTTGTTGTTGCAGGGTTTAACTCCGCAGTTGAATTTTGTGGTTGGCATGGCCTGTGATGCTGAGGATCAAACCACAGTCCCTGCACTTGCTTAAGTTCATGTAAGACAGCTGAGCTAGCTAGCTGGCCCTAAGAAATCTTTACTGAGCTGGAATTCAAGCTAATCTTTAGCACTGTTATTGCATGCTAGCAGTCCTATGTTGAAAGCCGAAACACTGCATCCGTGACACTGGAAAAATTCACTTTACCTGGGTCATTATACAAAGGAAGAAGATAATTCTAACTCAGTTTTATACCGTTCTAGCTCACTAAAACACTTGAGGAAAATTTTTCTATGTGCTATGTAACTTTTTCCAGATAATTCTAGAAAGGAGGAAGACAATGACACAAACCTTCCACGGTCAGCATTATGAGACTGTCGGCTCCTGAGCCGGGAGGCATTTCCCCTCCTGTACAGCCCTAGCTCGTTCCTGTGAGCCACGCTCACTTGTAACCTAAATGCTGACTCCACTTCCTCTGGACCCAAAATTTTCTGCAGCATGATGCACAGTAAGCATTTCCGGGGGCTTTAAGAAACAGCCCTTCTCAGTGAGATCAAAGCAAAAACACCCTGCTTCATGTTGCCCTACTCTTACTACTTATAAACGATGCTATTTTACCAGAAATTTCCATTTACTCTTTCTGCTTTATTAATAGAATTTAAATGTCTTCAAGATGGCGAACACCTCCATAGTTCCGCTTTGTTCGCAGTGAGGAGAGGGAGCAAGTTTGTAGTTTAGGCCAAGGAAAGTTGAAATTTAATTTTCTATGGATATTAGTTTCTTAAAATTCTTACATCTTTGGTTTCTCTGTGGAGCAGCAGCAGGAGATGGGAAGCAGAGCTTCCATTTTGTAAGGTGAGATGATGAAGAAGGGGAAATAACACAGGAGGCGTGACAACACAGGAAGTCAGAACGCGCAGGAGTACCTGGAGAGCCTGCCCCATTCTCGTCACGGATGGAAAATCAGCGTCCACACTTCTTCCTTAGGAAACTTGAGCTTTCACAATTCATGCACCACTTACAATATTACATCATATAATCCTAATTGAACTAGTTTGAGGGAACTGTTAGTATGTGCATCACAAACACAGTGGAGGTGACAGGAGATGAAAGAGGACGAAGAAAGCGTACTTCCCCTGGGACCTTACAGTACGAGACAAATGAGACCTAATTAGGGGAAACAGCCATTCTACAACTTTTAGTACTCAAGTTCTGTTTTGAGTTCTCAAACAGAGGGCAGACTAGAGTCCAAAGTAGAAACTTAAAATGAGCCTTTAATACCAAGCTCAGGGCCTTCCTGAATTCTATTCATGCAGGCCAGAAGACAGAGAAGTGCCTGCTTAGCAAGTGCAAGGTCATGAGTTTGAACCCCAGTCTCACACACACACACACACACACACACACAAAGACAGAGGAGAGCCCCAAGTGACAGAGAACAGGTTTTTTTTTTTTTTTAACAGAAACTACTCTTTTCTTAGCATGTATGCATATTTAAATTAATTATTTATAATATAGTCACTATTTCCAAATTAACTTGACAATAGATTAAGTAAAATATCCGGATGAACTTTAAAAGTTCTGGATCAACAGGCAGTTGGGCCTACACTTAATGATCACCTATTATACAGGGCTGATTGTCTTAGGGACATATACATCAACATGAGTCACTCTGACTCAGGTCACTACAACTGAACACATTCTGAGGTTATTATCCCTTAATCTATGCAAATACTATGTCCTGTTTGTTGTGGGCAGTTATGAAAAGAACTCATCAGTCTTAGGAGGAATTCCCAGGACATGAGGGCTTAAGCTGTGATTTTTTAAACTACTGAGTGGTCTTGAGTCTCTTGCTACTAATTTACAGAGAATTGCCTCAGTGAGTTCAAGACCTAAGTAACCCATAACAAAATGTTCTTTTGAAGGTGTTGGCTTAATGAAGTCCTAAGTGTTCACAGGGTTTTGTAGGTTCCCAGATTCCTACTGTGTGTGGATGGTGCCTGGCATGGTAAATTTCTCTTGCAGCCAACAGTTTGCAGAGATATCAGCAAAAGGAAGTACTTGGAATCATGATCTCAATGAAGATGTTATGCCCAGTTAGTGGGCAACAGAGCTGGAAGCCAAGGGCAGGCAGGCTGTCTCTAATTCTTTACTTTAACTAAGCCAGTATATTGTTGTCATACCTGTTCTAAAGGGTAGACCTCTTACATTAAACTAGTTGGTCAAAAGCCAACTTATTTTCCTTATTATCTCTTAGTATCCTGTTTCCATCTGACCATAGGCGTGGCAAAGTTTGCCAATAGAAGATCATTTATTCAGTTACTGGTGTAAGGATATGAGGAGGGATCCCCCCCACACCATGTCCAACATGAGCAGATCAAATGAATGGCAAATACACAAAATCCTCAACATACTGGTGAGAGAAAAATGAAGACGCCACGTTTTAAGATAAAAGAGAGCACAAGTTATCACTCTGATAAATAAATAATGAAATACAGGATTATGTGGAGCTGATATCAGGGCTAACGTTAGAAAATAAAATATTAACCAAGCCTGATTTGACTTCAAACACATACTACCTAATCATAAATTCCAGAGTAGCTCCCCATCTGATCGAAGGCTCTCTCAACACGGACGGAAATTAAACACTTGCCATGATCACAATACCAGCCATGGGGCATGAAGTAGAGAATAAGTCATCCCACGTGATAGGTCAATTTCAAGAAGGAAAAGACTTTGAGTTCATCCTTCCAAAAGAGGTAAAATTTAAACAGATAAAGTAGATAGGTGTAGTGAAGCAATCAAAGACCAAAATGACCTTGAGGCATGCAGCCAAGTATTTATACTTTCAATGTGCCATGCGTTGTGCTAAAACTGAGAATTGTCTTATAGAGAGGATAAGTCAGCTTCACAAAGCAGATGAGACTTCAGTGCATGTGGAGTGTAGGGCAGGAAGTCTACACAGGAAGCCTACAGACTTGAAAAGGTAGAAACAGAACAGATTATAGTTAATGGAATTTCTATTCAAAATAGACATTCTCTTTTATGGATGGAATCCAAAAGAATACAATGTATGAAGATTTTTGCAAGTTTACAGTAAGCAAATAACACCGTATAGTGGGGAAAACTGCTGCAGCTCAGCTTTCTGTCTTCAGAAATGGACTTGAATGCAAGAATGCGTTTATAACATAAGCCGTTTCTATTTCCTCTGAGGTGATGAGGGAAGAGCTACCTTTCATGAAATTTATGAAGTTTAAAATTCAATAAGCACAGTGTTTACAGCATTGCTCATTCTCTCTAGCCAGACTACAATGCCATTCAGAGTGCTCTCCGCAAGACTGGCTTATATTTTATTTATTGGAAGACACTGACTTCGCCTATTCCTGAACTTCTGCTTTGTTCAAATATTACTCTGTTCATTGTTCAGTCTTTCTGCTGGCTTTTTTGGTTTTATTTTCCTATCAACTTCATTTACTTGTGGAACTTAACTTTCCTAAAATTATTATTATTATTTATTTTTTTCCCAAAATTATAATGAAGATGTCCATTAACTGATTGTGGCTATGCCCTGGTATATCTGAGGAGTCCATATGGAAATGTTCACGAAGTCTGTTGATTTCCGTTGTTCTTAGGTTCCAGTACTAACAGGTTTTTTAAACCCTGGGCTCAGGAGGCCTCACTGATGGAAGGAAATGACAAACTGTTTATGACCAAAGCCTTTGAGAGAAACACTCATCATTATGAGTTACTGGTTTACACTGCCTGGTCTCCTTCATGTGGACAGAGTGGCAAGGCGTCAGGAAGCAGTGATGGCCACCAGCCTCACTTTACTTCAGTCTTAAGCCTTCTCTTCATAATCACTGAAGACAAAGTTGAGGAAAATGCTCAGGAGCACAGGAGTATAACAAAGTCAAGTTTTTACATGATTCTCCCTCACGTTATGAAAACTATTGGTTCCTAAGCCAGTGATGCTAAAATATCAGTGACAAATTTCAACATCAATGTTGTCCCTTTAAATAATGGATACCGTAGTACGGTAACACTGTACATTACATTACAATAATTTACTCTATTTACTTTACAGAAGCCGTGTGCACTTGAGTCCTTGAAAGCTTTTCCCAAGCACCAGGTTGGCACAGTGGCTTTGGTGGAATGTCCAGGCACCCAGAAGTGAACAAATGCCACGAAGCAGTTTTCATAAAGCGAGAGAGACAGCTCAGTGCATAGTGCAGTTCAGCCCATGGCAACTGAATGAGAAGTGGCCCAAACCACTTCGTGGTATCCTGTCTGTGGAATAATGTGTGTTTTCTTATGGGATGATAATATATGCCTTCTTCAAATCAGTGTCGTATGGTAATCCCAGTGGGATGTCACTTCTTTACCATTTACATAAGCTTACAGTATATCTATCTTGGAGAATATGTCTCCCTTTGTACTTCTGAAAAAGCAGATGCCATATTTGTCAGGAAGGTATGGTGAGAGAGTGAGGGTGCCCCACAGTCACCAAGAAACTGCACCCCCAGCCTCTACAACAAGAATCTGAATGCTGACCCAGTGGAGGCTCTGGCAAGAATACAATAATAGCCAATACTTTGACTCCAGTTTAGTAGAATCAGTTATTTGTCCCAAAGAGCTTGTGACCCTATCCTCTGATATCTGACCTAAAAAACCTAAACGTGTGTGGTTTTCAGTTGCTAGCAGTGTGGCGACATTGTTATGTGCTGAGAAAACAAACACACACACAAACAAACAAACAAACTAATACAGTAATCTTAGAGTATGTTATTTAAACTTTCCAGGTGGCAGAATTTTCCATCTCTTTTTGAAAGTGTTTTTCAGCATAGATTATCTGTATAACACCAAAGTAAAATTTGTTAAGGTAAATCTACATAACACAAACACCACTAGGTTCAAAACTACAACTGTCTAAGAGTTTAATGAAGAATAATGAATACTACATTTATGGAATCATCTCTTTAAGAGTACCTCAGAATATTATTTTGTAACTAGTTTTACATGACACATATATCTAGTGAAATGTAACTATAAGAAGTTTTGAAAAACATGAGTGAAAAGGAAGTCTATTTTGTTTCTTGCTTTGTAATTAGTATATTAAGACATTCATGCATTTTAACTATTGCTTAAATTCTGATATTCAGAATAAGCACGTGAACATATGACTTTTTTTTTAAGCATACAAGTAAAGCTATTCATCATAATTTTCTATACTATTACCATTAAATTACAGTTATTTGGAGCATTAAATCCAATGGGTTAAAGTAGCCTGCAACTTACCTGTGGAACACCTTCTTATGTTACACATGCAAAATACCTTTCCTGTAGTCTCTTCACTTTAATCTCAAGGTTACCCAGCTCTGAAGTCATAACTGAAGCACTTATCATGGTCCAACGAGAAGGAAAACACAATGTAACTAGGAGTAGTCCGCAGATGTATAAATATTTATATTGAAAAATATGGCATAGCAGAAAGGACCGCAATCCTAGAAATGCAGGCCCTTATGAAGCAGCATTATGATAAACCCCTTCTTTAGAAAAGTAGCATTTCTATCACTTTTATTACAAGCTAAATTATATTTTATGCCACCTTCAAGTAATAGCTGAGGCAGTAGAATGTAGAGGCATCGTGAGTCTCACTTAACACAAGTAACTATAGACAGACCCACACTTCCACAGACTGTTTCCTTTTGCTGATTGCCACTGAAATACAGCTTTAATCCACAGCTCAACAGTGAAGGGTCATACACTGAAGTCAACACATATATCTAGTCTTTCAGTCTAAGCTTGTCCATGCATACAACTGAAATCCGTTACAAGGCATGGCCTAACAGACACCAGGGTTAGGTACTTCTTACAGGCCTGACTCTTCATCTTGCACACTGATGGCATCATACATACAGGGCAAAGTCAGAGCTTTTGTATTTGTTTATTCTTCATTTAACCTTTAAAACACTACTGTCATTGAATATTGAAACAAAAGCAATAGCGAGTAGTGAGTATGTGATGATTCTAGTCCTTCACACACTCACTACTGCACGCCACATGCCAGCAGTGAGCATTATTCACCGGCCCCATTTAGAGGTCTGACATTGATCACTGCCTCTTGGAATGATGTTGGTCACCCTCATAGGCTTTTCCATTATAATGGTGCCATCTTTCCTGATTTGGATCCAAGTCCAGCAGTTCTCCCTGATCCCTTTCATCGGTCTCTTCTACTTCTTTCCTCTCAGGTAGGGGTTTTTCCAGCAGTGAGAATTTATCAGGAGAGAGACAGTTATTTTCAGGAAAGTTTACCTTAAATTCTATTAGACCACCCATTTCATATGGTCTACGATAAATTGGTATGCCCTCATTTAGTACACACTTGATGTCTCCATGCTTGACAATTTGACCTGGATGAGAGGTGTTGACTGTTGTCCAGTTGGCAAGAACGGATATTGGCTTTTGGAAGTCACACAGTGCTTTGACTAGCTGTATATCCATACATATGGAAAGATCTTCTCCTCGTTGCATAAAAACAGCATGTTCCTTCTGTTTCAATTCGATGATAATGTCTCCTGGCTCCAGCCCTGGTGTTTGGTCTCCTTCAACACAGAATGCTGTTTTCTGGCCATCTTTCATATCTTTGTCAGTATCAACTTCTAGACTCTTCTTTGCTCTAACTATCTTCCTTCCGTTGCAACTCTCGCATCTGTCTTTAGGGCTGATGTGTTCTCCATGGCCCTGGCCCTCCATGCACACGGAGTGAATTTGCTGCACCACTCCAGGTCCTATCCGACGAACTCTTATTTGCATTCCACTACCTTGGCATTTGGGAAAGCACTCCACGGCTCCTTTCTTACCACCTCGGCCTTTATTTGTCACAAATCCCATTCTTTTGCTGAGCCAGTTTCCTTGTGGCACCATTGTATAAATCTTCTAAGGTAACCGAGAGCGGATGCGTCGCATTTTTACCTGTCTTTTCTCTCTGCATCCTTCTTCCTCCTCCAGAAAACATATCGAAGAAATCCATGGGGGAGCCAAAACCGACACCTGCTCCACCCTCCTTAATTGCCTGTCCTCCTTTGTCATATAATTCCCTTTTTTTTTTTTTTTTTTTTTTTTTTTTTTTTTTTTTTTTTTTTTTTTTTTTTTTGTCATCAGAGAGAACTTCACCAGCTTGAGAAATCTGTTTAAACTTTCACCTTCATTTGGCTTCTTATCAGGGTGGTACTTGTAAGCCAGGTTCCTATAAGCCTTTTTGAGTTCTTCTTGGGCAGCATTGGGTTTGACCCCTAAAGTATCACGATAAGTCATTGCTTTCACCACTTTCTGCAGGCGGCGAGCCAGCTGGCCCGAGGTGGGGTAGGCAGGAGGGAGCACGTAGCCGTGCGCAGGTCAAACCACCGCTGCTCCTCCCCTTCTCAGCGCCTTCTGGAAAGTTCCCAGGAAATCTATTTGTTTAAAATTTAAAGATGTTCTTGTATATGTTGTGAAAAGGTATAGAAACTAAAGACTTGACTGCAGACCACTAAAGAAGCCCTCAATGGAAAAATAAATCATATGAATTTCTTCTAAAGACCATTTGTTATGCCCTTTAAAGGAGAAGCAAATTGAGGACTCAGGTCTGCAACCTTATAATATAAAATACATCTATAGAAAATGTGGGCAATAACATTTGATTTTTCTTTCTATATGCAAATTAACATAAGGGAAACCCTCTGTACTAGTTTTTCTTGACCACTTAGTTGTTCCCTAGTCTGTGCGCTCTGACAACGCTACTGCATCCAGCTGTGTGCCCAGAAAAGAATATGTGCCTAGCAAATGTTTTCTGGGCCTCTCTGTCGCATCACACAGCCACCTGGTAACTATCAAAGGCAGAGCTGTGCGGCTGGTCAGATAGCTCAGCGGACTAATGCACCTGCTTAGGCGGAGCATAGCGACTGGGGTTCCATTCCCAGTGTGTGGTGCTGGCCCTTGGCAGACCCCAGGGCATGCTGAGACCACGCTGGAGACTAGGCGCCTTTAATCCCAGAATTTGGGAGGCTGAGAACAGGAGAATCGCTAGAGTATGACTTACGTAGTGAGGCCCTGTAGACCTTGCCCTAAATCCATAAAAAAATAAATAAATAAAGGCCAAACTACACAGGGGCATGTTGCTATCCATTAGCAATCATATACGTTACAAAATCCGGTGGAGACCCTCCAGGAGCTAGAAGACCATGCGAAATAACCTGAGGAACAGGCAGCTTCTAGGAGGCCAGAAAGCACCAAACACGGGGGATTGACACTGGTCCTCGGGTGTGGCCTTCCATCTTGTGGCCCGTGCTGAGCTAGCTTTCTAGTAATTATAAACAGAACATTAACTTTTCATGAAGATAGCAGCATTATGGGACCACTTGTCCTACATACAGTGTTCCATAAGTAATTGAACAACTTGGGTTTAAAATTCACCCAATAATAAATGAATAATATTTTCATTTGTAATATATATATATATATGAATAACTTTTCCTCACTAAAAAAAGTAATATGATGTCATGGTTCACAGTTAGAAGAAAAAGAAAAATGTGTCGAAATTATTTTGTAATTCCCACAATCCAAGCAGAAATACTTCAAAGGAAGAGATGAGGGAAAAGGAGTGAGAAGGTAAAGGAAATGGGAAATAAAAAAGTTAAAATGTGTAGTGTGTGTATAATAACTTCAGAAAGAAACATTTGGTGGGTTTTGAGATTAAAAAAATGGATTAGATTTTGAAGATAGTATGTTTTGAAACCAATAAATGCCGTTTGAAAAAAATACTATGAGCAGATACTATTTCCTTATTTCTTCCCATAATTTAGTTTCCCACATGTTGCTGCACTGGCTTGAGCCTTATGTGATGATTTTGTGATTATAAGTAACTTTCCCCACAGTGCCATTTTCTTTAAAATTTACTTCTTATTTTCTAATTATTTGTTCAAGTTAGATTCTGAAAAATGGCTTCTTAAGCCAAATCGCAAAATCTATTTAATTTAAAGGTAATTTTAATAAATTTAAATGAAATACTTTATATTTGTGCTACAGCACGTTTTGAGCCACGCAGGCAGTGTGGCCTCAGTGAGCAGATCAGTTCTTCCACCTGTCACCTCCCTTGGCATTTGTTACTAGCGGGCTTTCAAATCTGCTCTTATTTTCAACTATGCCACCCACCATTATGCTATTTTGCAACAGATCTCCACAATGTACTTCTTTCTCACTGAGACTTTGAGCCCTTTGACTAAAATCTCTCCTGCTTCTCCTGTCCTGTTCTGTCTCGGCCTCTGGCAGCCATGATTCTGCCACCTGTTTCCAAGAGTTTAGCTTTCTTACTCTTCGCATGTAGAGAGAAGCTCCTGTGGTATTCGTCTGCTTGCTCCCAACATATTTAGCTGGCATAACATCCTCTGGGTTTATTCACAGAGCTCCAAGGGATGGCATGGTTTTCACAGGCTGAAAGGTGTCAGGGCGGTGGAAAAAAGGAAAGACTTCTGACCATGGGAATGGCAGGCAGTGCAGCCCTTTTGGAAACAGTACCGATATTCCTCAAAAAACTAGAGAACACTTCCTCATCGTCCAATGGTCCTTCTCCTGGATATACATAGTCACGAAAATCAAAATTATTGTATTACTCACAATAGCCAAAATATAAAATCAATCAAGTGAATAAGTATTTAAATGATATATAACATATCAAATTATATATAAATCCATATAAGTGATTGTTATATGTATATTATGTAAATATATAACGTATAGTATAAATAGAAACAAATTATGCATATAGCTAAATATTTGAGGATGTTATCAATTTACCTTTTATTAAGAATATATGGGCTGGGGAGATAGCTCAGTGGAATAAGTCCTTGCCTGACAAGTGCAAGATCCTGAGGTTGATCCCTGACACTACTTAAAGAAAAAAAATGAAAAGAAGAAGAACAGGAAGAATGTATGAAGGCTGGGAAGCCAGCTCAGCTGTCTAGTTTTATGGGCTGTTTCTGTCACCGGTCCATCTTTACCTTGGCAATGCATCTGGATTTCATGTTAGTGGTTATCATTACAATGTATAATTGAGACCCTATTTTGATTTTCAAAATAGACACTCAACACTCCTGTGCAAACAGGAAACTTAGCCACCTGCAGGGACATAAAATCTTCCACATGTGCTTTCTAAAACGTGTATGAGGAGCCTCAAAATACTTATATATTTGAAAAATAATTCTATGCCTAATAATATACCCGAAGGACTTAGCCAAATATATGTACAAAGTTGCTATTTATAACTACTTCTTCTTGAAAAAATTTAAATGTTCAATGGCAGACATAACTATACTACATAAAATTAAGACAAATATTTCTTTATTAGAGAATGTTTTCAAGACTATTATTTTGAGCTCCAAAGTTTACTGGCGCTCACAACTTTATATATCTTAAAGATTTTTTTTTTGCGGTTCTAGAATGTTCTCATAAGGAGATATAATCAAGCTATGTGACAGACAGCTCTAGTAAATTGTTGTTATTATTGATTTAAAAAGTTACTACTTCCACTGTGCAAGTCGAGGAATACTATCTGAGTTCTGTCTTTTCTGAAATATTTATCCTAACCCACTTGAGATCCATTCCAGTACAAACTGATCACAAAGTTTAAAAATAACTAGATATTTGGGCTGGCCAAACAACTCAGTGAACTAAAGCATCTGCAAGCAGGCACAGGGGCCAGAGGTTCGATCCCTGGGCCTGCTGGACCCGTTCTTAGTGTGTGCTGAGACAGCAATTGAGACTGGGTGTGGTGGCCTGCCCCTTTAATCCCAGCTGTTGGGAGGCTGTAAAACAGGTGGGTCCATACGAGTCCAATCTAGTAGTGAGACCCTGTACACCCTGTAGACCCTTTCCCCCGCAAAAAAAATTATCAAAATGCCTAAAACCAGTGTCTCCCACACATCTCCCTATCTCATCAACCTACCTCGTTCTTGTCAGAGATGCAATCACTGGACACTGTTACGAAGTGAGAAAGCGATGGGAAAAGCACTAGGCTATTTATGCGGGTGACACTGATACATCAACATGCACTTTGTGCTACAGAAAGAAGCTGATGATCCGTTCCTCTTCTTTTTAATTTCTTATAGCTTCTTAATGAAGCTACTTAATTGTACCTGCTCATATTTGATAACCTAAACAACTAATTTAAAGGAAACATTATGCAATATGATAACTATTGTTGAACTATTATTCTGTTTAGTGAAATTCTGTATTGTTTCTCTTATTTTTTTTACTATATTTATTATGCTTTAAAAACTTGACTGTGTAATTTTTTAATGATGCAATAAAATTTACCTATGGTTCTTCATGGTCATGTAGACATTCACCGTAATGTGGAGCACTTGGTTAGAAGAGATTAAGGATACACTCCCTATGGCTGGAGTTGGCCGCCGCATGGCTTCTGGCTGAGCAGTGAGCTGAGAGTCAAGCAGAGATGCTGAGGCTTCATGGTCCAGCTGCAGGGGAGCTGAGAGGCCAGCATGAAGGATGCTGTGCTCACAGTCCCTCCACGTGCACACAGAATCCAACCAGATCCCTCTCAGCTCTTCCCATTCCCAGCAAGTGTCCAAGGCCTTGGTCCATGTTTCACTTTTCAAATTAGTTTTATAGGTTTCTGAAACTGGCTTCTGTAGAAGGGAATACTGTATTTTTAAGGAAAGTATGGAAAAAGAGGATACCTTAGAGGCTGAGAAGGCCATTTTGCTACAGGTTAGCCACAGCTACCAAGGGCTGGTCCGGTCCAGCTCTTCCCTCACAAGTTTTCGGTCTCTTTCTTTTTGGAGGCAGGATCTCACTATGTAGTTCAAGCTGGCCTTGAACTTGTCGCTATCTTCCTGCCTCAGCCTCCTATATGCTGGAATTACAACCATGTACTTTTCCTTTAAGAATTACTTTTTTGGGGGCTGGGGAGATAGCTCTGTGGCACAAGGGCCTGACTGGCAAGTGCAAAGTCACAAGTTTGAGCCTCCATCCCACAAAAAATAATTTTTATTCTAAAATTTATTATAAAGAATGGAATCGTTATGTTTAAACTTTCTGTATAAGTCTGACAATATTTGTGTGATACGATCAAAATTATAGTGTCTGTTTGAATTTTGAAAATCAATACACTTCTTCATTAATTTCCCTCATATTATTCTGTTTTAATTGATTATCCCAGTGTTCTTGCCACTTTTAGAATTGTCTCAACTATACCACATATGTTAAGAAAATTTTTGGACTGGGGAGATAGCTCAGTAGAATAAGCATTTGCCTGGCAAATGCAAAGTCCTGAGTTTAATCTCCAGTACCACACACACAAAGAAAGCAAATTCTTTTCAGAATGTTTACTAATTATCATTGTTTTTTCATTTTTGGAAAGGAAATGAAAGAATATGATTTCATACTCAGTAAATGAAAGGCACAAGTTCTCTTTTGCATGTCATTAGCACTTGCATGGCAAATTGATTTGTATCCAGTTCATACTTATAAATCTATTGCTCATTTGAATAGGCTTCTCAGTGATAGAGGGTACCAAGCGTAGGACAAGGAGCTTGTAACCTAAGAAGTGCTACGTGGGTGCTGACAGGATATTCAGATCATCATAATATTTGAATTGCTATTCTTTTCTCAAAGAGAACACTGAACATTTCATAAAGTCAGGACCCTCACCCTCACTCCAAGGCTCACTTCCTTTTGGTCCCAACTGCAAGCCAGGGCCCAACTGCAAGAACAACTCTGCCCAACTTTGCATCTTAGACCTCAGCTAGGGCAAACCACAGAAATTCTCCTTCATTAACATCAAAAGTCCCCAGCAGATCAGGCGGCCCTGCAAAGATGAACTCCCCCTCAGTCATTCCAGCCCGAAAGTACACTCCCCTAAAATCCCTATAACGTCCCCTATCCTCTTTTGTTAGGGGCTGTCTAGATCCCCCTAGACAGATAGCCAGTCTGCTGCTCCTACCTCCAATAAATTTTCTTGCATCAGAACTCCTGGTCTGGTTGGCTGTGAGGATTTGTACCTAACACATAATATTCCTCAAAACTCTCATCTTAAACATTGTCACCTTGCCCTGACAATTGAGGTGGTCCTTACTGCTTCAGCCTTCCCTCAGGGCAACCCAAGGAACATAGTGGGACCTAATAGCGTCCTAAAGTGGACCACAAACATCTCTCTTGTGTCAGCAGTCTTTGGAAACAAAAGACCTAATTCTGTTAATAAAGTTTTACTTAAGTGGTGGAATTTACATTCACAAAATATGCTTCTTAATTGCTCAAAATTCATGAACACTGGAGTTGTACTTTATTGCGGAATAGATTGAGTTCTTTTATCATTTTGTGATTTGTTTTGTTTTTGGAAATATGGTCTCCAGGTAGCACAGGCTGTAGAGCAGGCCTCAGGCTCACTTTATAGCTTGGGCTGGACTCTAGTGGTGATTCTCCTGCCTCGGGCTTGTGACTTCTGGGATTGCACACTGTGTCGCCATACTTGGCTTACTGAATGGCAAATGGGACAATAAATGAAACAGACAATTTGTCGAATAAGGTTTGGTAGATAAGAGACTTCTTGTAAGTGCAATGCTTTGATGTAACTGGAAGTGCAGAGAGGCAGACAATTTGAGCAATATGTCACTGGAACTAGGACACAGAAATAAAATTCAAACAGAAATTGTTTTTACTTCTCAATTATTATTTTTAAAGTTATCTTATAGAGTCCCAAACACAACTAGCATCTCGTCTGGCAACCCGTCTGGCCCACGCACCTGCCAGGTAAGGACCCTTGGCTCACCTCCTTTTTTTGGCTCCTCCTGCCCAAGTTCCAGTCTCAGACCCATCCAGCATCCCCTCTGGCCCGTACTCCTGCAGGACTCCTCAACTCCAGAGCTCTGACTCCACCCACAGTCCCGACCCATGGGACCTCGAAGCAGCCAGGAGCCCAAGCTCTGACACGCAGTCAGGCACGTCTGGAGGGGAACCAACGTGGTGGATCCAGACCAAACTCCCATAGGCGCTAACAGCATAGCTTCACCAAAGTGCAGAGATCACTGCCACACAAAATGATAATGACAAGGAGTAAGATGCAATCTCAGGGCCCGAGCCCACCTAAATCAAATACAGGAGACACTACCATGGAAGAAAATGGGAATCATGCAGCTGAAACCTCTGAATCTAAGGTAGACAGACAAGTACAGAAAGGTATAGAGCAACTCAGATCAGAGATAACATATGAAATTTTAAAAAAAAGAAATGCATGAATTAATAGGATCTGAAGTGGAAAATCAATTGCAGAAATGTATAGAGGAAACCAGAACAGAAATAACCCCTGAAAAAGGAAAAAAAAAAAAAAAA
>PVJA010021596.1:0-14518 GCA_004027025.1 Myocastor coypus | reverse complement strand
ACTGAGAAATATAGGAAAGAAATAGGTCGCATGAAACAGTTTCAAAAAGATATACAAGAAAATAAAATCTCAATCACAAGTTGGCAGAGCTGTATGAACAAAAGTGAAGATAGAGTTTCAGATCTCAAAGATACAGTCGCAGCCCATGAAAAAGTAAGAAAGAATCTCTTAAAAAACAACTATCATGCAGGAAAAAATAATTTATCATCTGCAAGATGATGCAAAAATGAACAATGTGAGATTAGTAGGAATCATGAAAAAGAAGGAGTCAATATAAATGATATAAAAAGAATATGGGCAGAAGTAATAGCAGAAAATTTCCCAATATGAGAAAGCAATTGGACATTTAGGTAATTGAAGCATACAGAACAGCAAATAACATCAACCCAACTAAAAACACACCTACCTATGCAATAGTCAAGATACCAGAAATGCAGCAAAACAATAATATACTAAAAGCTGCTAGAGAAAAGAAACAGATCACATTTAAAGAAAAAAACATCAGAATAACGGCAGATTTCTCTTCACAAACCATGAAATCAAGAAGAGCATGGAGCAGAGTGCTTTAAGTTCTCCATGAAAACAAATTTCAGCCCAGACTACTATACCTGGCAAAACTTTCCTTCAAGTAAGAGAGAAAAGTGAAATATTTTCACGACAAGGAACAACTAAATAATTTCATGATGTCAAAGCCAACACTATACAGTGTACAAACAAATATTTTAGAGAGGGACCAAAATGACCCGAACCCAACAAATGAGAATAGAATACCCAAATAGGGTAACCAACTAAACATAGCAGAAAAGGTGGTAAACAGTAGTAAATAAAAGTCATGTCAATCATAAGTCAATACATTTTAATTATAACCATTAGTGTAAATGGACTCAATTGTCCAGTTAAAAGAAATAGACTGGCAGAGTGGATAAGGAAACAAAATTCAACAATATGCTGTATACAAGAAACACACTTAACTCATAAAGAAACTCACAGGCTAAAAGTTAAAGGATGGAGAACAATACTACATGCTCCAGCCCCACAAAGGAAAGCAGAAGTAGCAATCCTAGTTGCAGACAGTCTAAACTTCAAACGAAGATCAATCTAACAAAATAAAGAAGGCCACTACGTATTGGTTAGGGGAAAAATTCAAGATGAAGAGGTAACACTCATTAATATGTATGCACCCAACACAGGAGCAGTAAGTTACAAAAGGCAAACCTTAATGGACATGAAAAATCTAATATCCAATACCATAATCTTAACAGGAGACCTTAATACCCAATTATCCGAAAAACACAGGTCAAGAAGACAAAAAATTAGCAAAGAAGTAGCAGAACTGAACCAGATCTTGGAACAACTGGACTTAGTGGACATACACAGAGTGTTCCACCCAACAACTTCTGAATACACATTTTTTTCAGCTGCACATGGGACATTTTCTAAAATAGAGCACATATTAGTACATAGGTCATGCTTAAGTATATGTAAGAGAAATTATCCCATGCATATTACCTGACCACAGTGCAATCAAGTTGGAAATAAATGAGAAAAGAAACCACAGGAACCCCAGGATTACATACAAATTAAACAATACTCCTCTCAGCAACCAGTGGGTTACATGTGAAATTAAACAAGAAATTAAACAATATCTAGAATTTAATGAAAATTCAAACACAACCTACCGGAAGTTGTGGAATGCAATGAAAACAGTTTTTAGAGGGAAATTTATAGCTCTGAACTCACGCATTAGAAAACAGGATGGGAACAAATAAATAGTCTTATGCAGCACCAGAACCGACTAGAAACAGAAGACCAAATGAAATCCAAAGCTCAAAGATGGGAGGAAATTATAAAAATTAGAGCAGAAATTAATTTAATTGAGACAAAGAAAACAATACAAACCATTAAGGAATAGAGAAGCTGGTTGTTTGACAGATTAAATAAGATTGATAAGCCCCTAGCTAACCTTATCAAAAAGAGGAAAGGAAGGACTCAAATTCAAGCAATAAGGAATGAAAAGGGTGAAATTACTACAGACCCAGCAGAGATACAGAGGATCATAAATAGCTACTTTGAGAATCTTTACTCTCCCAGAATTGAAGACACAGATAAAATGGACAGATTCCTAGAAAAGTACAAATTACCAAAACTGAATCAAGAAGATATTAGAACTCTCAATAACCCAGTAACAGCCAGTGAAATACAAAATGTAATAAAAAGCCTACTGACAAAGAAAAGTCCAGGACTTGATGGATTCACCACTGAATTGTACAAGAAATTTAAAGACATAACACTAATACTCCTCAAACTCCTCAATGAAATCGAAAAGGAAGTAGTCCTTCCCAAACCATTCCTAGAGGCAAGTGTTACACTGATACCAAAACCAGAAAGAGATGTAACTAAAAAAGAAAACTACAGACCAATTTCTCAACAATATGCAGTGTGTCAATTATTGCGAGTGTGCTACTAACATGTTTTGAAACTCTCATATTGTTATCTTTTATTAAAAGTAATAAAGATAAAGTTACCTTACAAATAACAATAGATAACAATACAAGAATAAACCAAAGCTGCCTTGTGGTCTTTTTCAGTCTTCCTTAATAGGCAAGTTTTTGCCTTGCTCTCGAATAAAATCTCAGAACAACTAGATTGCTTTAGGACAAAATTATTTAAACATTCTCAAGATGTCTTCAATGCCAGCAGTCATAGCTATACACCACTGATATAAAGCAAAGCAGTAATTAAACTTTGACTGCAAACACATTCCTTTCCTTGTCACTTCTAATCCAGAAACCCAGATTATGTTTTAAAGTTTAGAGTATGGTAGGAGAACTCTGGAAAACTAAAATAAGAGTGTTTGCAATTTTAAACACAGTCGTCAGGAAAATGCTCAGGGTAGACATTGTATCTCAGCAAACTCTTAAGTTTGCATTTGTGGAGAGTCAGTGAGCTGTGTAGACAGGGGGAGAGAATAGCAGGCAAAGCAGTCAGTGCAAGGCCCACAGTACGCATGCTCTTTCCATGTTGAGAGCAAAGCGCAGGGTGATAGAGTAGCTAAGGACTTTGGAGTGAACGAGGGAAGCTAGATGCTGAGAGTAGAGAGAGGAATTAACATTGGGGAATTAGTAGGTTTTTCAAAGGCCATTCTGCTGCCAATGAGGACCACAAGCTTTTCAACAGAGCAATGGCACATCCTAATGAGCTCTAGCTGGATCAAACTGGCTTTTGTGTTGAAATTCATGGGAATGTGTGGAGTCTAAAAAATAAAAAAATAAAAAAAATAAAATAAATAAATAAATAAATAAATAAATAAATAAATAAATAAATAAATAAAATCAGAAAGATATTTCCTGTAACGCAGAAACAGCTGTAAGACATGCCAGGGAGAGTTGAAGCCAAAGTCAAGTTTTCTTGAATTCAGCAGTTGGAAGGCCACTGCTAATTGCTCCCCTTAAAGTTCCTGTCAGTCTGATTAAGGTGAGGAGGCAGCACCATCACCTTCCAGGGTCACAAGAGAGAAAGACATATGTTCCACTCTGGCAAACTTCTTAGCACACATTTTTGCTCTCAATCTCATTAATTTCAAGTGTTTTTATAATAGTGATGAATATTGGTTGGATCTGGCCCTAGAATGAGTTGATAAATTATCATGGTGGTCCTCCAACACGGCCGAAGCGCTTAAAACAGCAGCTCATCTTCCCAAAAATAATGTCCTCCTTCTGCCCCTACCCAGTCCTACATGCAGTTTCCTCTCACCTTTCCCACACGCAGAGGAAAGACCCCAATCAGCCCCCTACGTGGAACTGAAACTGCCCCTCAAGTTCGAGCCCTAGAGAAAGTCCATACAAGTCTAAGCTTTGCCTTGGGTCAGAGGATCAGGCCCTTCTGCCCCAGATCCTCTCCGTGTCCATGGGCTTCGTTTGTCTTTCCTGTTTATTTACTGCACTGCCAAAAAAAACCTAACAAATATGTTAAGCTGAAGGTCCTAATACTATCCCTTTGAATTGTTACATATTTAAGCTATATGGATTGGCATCTTCCTTCGGAACCTCAGTATATCATTTCTTATGATCTTATTGCCCTGGTGACGTAGTTACATAGAGATGGAAATTATCAGTGTTAACTGCCTGGTTCCACAGACAGTTATACAGGCAAGCATGTATGCCTATAACAAAAATAAGCATTTACATTTTATTTAAGTTTGATGATTCTTAAGCTTAAATATATACCTCCAGTTTATTATTTTATGAAAGCTTGAGTCTTTTATCATTTCGTTTTTGCGTCACTAGGCTAAATGATTTGTTTAGCTTTTTCTTGTATTAAGTATTTAATATTATAATGCATTGATTACTGGCAATGAACTCAAAATATCAGTATGGGCAGGATATACATGTGTATGTATCAATCTCTATACTCATCATAATGACCTCTCCAAGTCACTTTCTATGCAATATTAACAGGTCTTATTAAAATACTAGTATAAGATATCTAGAAAAGTAACCCTTTTCATATTCTCTTCAGTGATATGTTCATAGTTTATTTCCAAGTAATTTCTGCACCACTAACTATTATTTTCTTTCTTTAAAACTCCGAACTTGGCTACCATTTTCCAACTCAAAATGATTCACTGAGATATGAAAATGAAAATCTATGGTTAGAGATATGTTACTTCAAATCAAAAATATATTAAATAGAGTTATAATGAACATAAAACTTCAATATATGTGGATGTGCAAAGCATGATGTAGATGTTATTTTTCATATTCTGTCCAGGTTTAATAATCAATGTCCACTAAGGAAAAAGAGTAAACTTCATTTTTGGCAAACATCTATGCAATGTTGGTCCTTAACAAAGTCCAAGTTTTAAGTTCAGCTTGGCACAATAACCTTCTTCATTTTGAAGGATGAACTCTCCACCAAGAAAGGTGATTCTGAGCAAAGCTTCCTGGACTTAGCTTTATTCCTCTTCCCTGGAGGAACAACTAGCTACCCAAGTACAGCCAGAAATTAAATGAAATCATAGTCATACACACATTCAGAAGAACTGAAGTAGTGCAAGGATTCAACATTTTATTCCTCTGGATTAGGAAAAAGAACATGATGGAGAGGAAATGTTTTGTTGGAGGATTCATCAGAAAAATGCCAATAGTGGGGCCAGGGAGATAGCTCAGGGGCACAAGTGCATGCCTGGCGAAGTGCAAGATCCTAAGTTCCATCTCTGGTTCCAAAAAAAAAAGAAGAAGAAGTGTCAATAGTTTTCACTATTACTAAACCTTAAAAAGTCACCAAGTGTAATCCGTTCTGGCCTTTAGAGCTCTCAAATCATACTATGGTATTTTGTCATGCATTGTTGGTATGTCTTTCTGCTGATTAGAAGAATTGTACCTCCTGTTGTATCCAGATATCTCCTTCATAAATATTCTTACATACCCAGTCAGGGAGATAGCTCAGCAGAATAAGTGCTTACCTGGCAAGACCAAGGTCCTGAATTTGATCCTTGGTGCCACCAAAAAAACAAACGAACAAACAAACAAAATCCTACATACCCAGATCCAAACAACATTAAAATACGAAGGTTCACACTGCCTCTATGTTTCATAGCTTATTTCTAATAAACGATTACTTTTTAAAGAGCTGCCATGCAGTGGGGGTTTACCATATGATGGATCTATACAGAGTATCCAATAAGTGCATTGCAGGAAATACTTTATCTTAGACATTCCTTTTCCCATTTCATAAACAAGTCAATTGAAACTCAAGTGACAGAATTATATGCCAGCATGAATACACTGAGAAAGTAAGATAAGATTTCAGCGTAGGACTCAAATTGCTTGTCCTCAGTCACACAGCTAACAAATGGAAGAGTTATAGTCAATCACAGCTCTGCATGATCCACCCACTTTCATATTTATTTTCCTTACTTATTAAGTTTATTGGTACAATTTAGCTAGATTTAATGGTCATGTTCATCATGGAAAATTTGTACCTGCACCTGCCTGGTCAAAACTCTCAGCAGCACTGACTGTTCTTTCTTTCCTGTCCTGCCTACTACCAGTATTGCTATATACGTAATCCATATCTATTCTAGGGCAAAATTACCTGGCGACTTCATGTAGAAATATAGAGGTTGTTTACATCAAATAGTTTGTTGTAGGATTCACTGGATGATGGGTATGGTGGATGCCAATTGGTGGTCAACCTGTAACACCCATCTGCACTGAATCAGTGCTGGGTGTAGGAGGCCTACCTGATGGTTATTGGCAGCAAAAAAAAAGAGGCAGAACTGAAGAGGTTATTAGTGAAGTTGTTTGGAGAAGCTGTTGGAGCTGATTGGAAGCTGTTCCTTGTCTTGACCGATTCTGCTGAAGGACCTTGCCACACTGGCTTTTCTTGTTGAGCTTGGCTGTTCTTGTTGGAGAAAGATCTTGAGACCTCTCTGTCCCTGATAATGACTATGGTTCACTTTGGGGGAGCTCTGCTCCTCACCTTACACATTGCTTCCCGGCCTCAGAGGGGAAGATGGTGTGCTGCGGTCTCCTGGAGAAGCTTGTTGAGTGGGCTTTCTGGATGAAACCCAGCTTTCCTCATCATTGAAGGAGGCCGGAACGTCATTGTCACCTCACTATCACTGAGGCTGTAGCATCTTTCTTTTTCTTTTTTTTTTTTGGCTTTTTGAGACAGGGTCTCACTGTGCAGTTCAGGCTGGCTTTGAGCTCACTTTGGTAGCCCAGGCTGGTCTCGAACTCTCACTGATCCTCCTGCCTCAGCCTCCCAAGTGCTGGGATTACAGGCGTGAGCCACCACGCCCGGCCTGTAGCATCTTTCATAGGAGCTCTGGTTCTTTGTATGTGTGTGTATTTGTGTGTGTGTGTGTGTGTGTGTGTGTGTGTGTTTGTTTGTATGTGTGTATGTATTTGAGCATGTATTTTGTGTGGTCCATAGGTTCTCCAGGGTCTCACTACTTAAGATTGGACTCATAGTGATCCTCCTGTTTTCAGCTTACCAAGTGCTGGAATTACAGGCACACACCACCACGTCTAGTCTCCATCACTGTCTCAGCATGGCCTGGGTTGGGGTCTGGTCTGGTTCTTACTTTCATCATCACTTCCCCGCTCCTGCTAGCATAGATCTTTCTTCTCAACAGCCTGAGCTTTCTAGCTTCCACCACTGACCTTGGCCCTTCCCAGTGCAGATCTACGAAACCGGCATGTGTGAGACATTGCGATGGGCTGTGAGCCTCCACTTGGACTCCTGGGAGGCCTTTCTATCAGCTCTGGATCTTCAGCTGGACTCATGCAGGACACTGTTAGGGGACCCAGGCCCTTAGCCAAATTCTTTGGTCTTTAGTGTGTGGACATACGTTCTGCCCTCTCTTTTCTTTGGGTAGCTATTATAAAAGTTTATTTATTTGTTTGTTTGTTTGTTTATTGTATTTGGTACAGGGTGTACAGAGTCTCACTATACAGATCGGACAAGTAGTGATTCTCCTATTTTCAGCTTCCTAAGTGCTGGGATTACAGACACGCGCCATCATACCCAGTCTCAATTGCAGTCTCAGTGCCCCCTGGGGGTGGGACTGGCACAGCATGCTAGGGATTGAACCCCCAGCCCCACAGTCTGCCTAAGCAGGTGCTCTAATCCACTGTGCTGTCTGTCCGGGCTTTGGTTAACTATCATAACCAATCTTGTAAGTGTGTGTCCTGTATTGCACTGTTCCCCTTGAAACACCCAAAACTACAACAGTGGGTAACAATGAATAAGCAAAGAAATCGCATCGGATGGTGCAAAACAGGCACACATGCCGATGCACACACAATATCCCAATTTTTGAATTTTTTTTAGCAATGCCACCACCCAAGTTAGAAATTGATTGCTAGTTTCGTTCCCTGTCTTCCCTCATAAATATTCAATTAACTGTTAGATTCTGTGGTTTCTCCAATCCACATATCATGTTCTTCTCCTTTCTGTTTCTTTACTTAACTCCAATTTTTTTGTCTTGCAATTAAGCTTCATCTTGTCTGCCACACTGATGCTTTAGAAATGATTCTGTGCTGTTTTGGAATAAAATATATCATTTTCACACACAAAAATCCCCACATCATAAATAAGGCCTAGAAAATTTTGGGGGATGCTTGTAATATAAGCCCTGTCTCCAAAATGAACGTGTCTTCTCTTGTTGTTGGGACAAATACCTGACACTCAAAATGAGGGAAGGAAAGGTTTACTTAGCTCACAGTTACTGGAGGTTTCAGCCCATGCTTCGCTGGCTCCAAGGCAGATTGGCACATGGCAGAGGGCAACCTTGTATGGCTAAGGCAAAGAGCAGGCACGCAGAGGAGGCGCAGCAGCAGCTCAAGCAGCTAACTTCTCTTCCTTCCTTACACTGAAGTGCAGATCACCTGCCCCAGGGGAGGTGCAGCACCCACACCCACAATAATCAATCACAAACTGCAGAAACTTCCCCAAGACTACATGAGGCTTTGGGGATCAGCTAGACTCAAACCATACGAGAGCCCCAAAATAAAATAAGATCACCAGCAACACAGGTGCACCCAGTACATTTTTTTTTTTTGTAGCACATATCAGACACATTGAATTGTGAAATAACAAAATCAATATAGATTTAAATAGAAGTTAATAATACTGATGACATTGATGCTTCAAATAAATGATAATATAAATTATAATGAATGATTTATTAATAACAAAGCAGGCATATTTGGATCAGAGGTAAAGGACTATGTAAAGAGGTGAACTTAGGGCTTTGCTCGGTGGCCAGCTGGAGTACAGACTCGATGCATGAATAAGATGCACACTTGATAATCAACACAAATGCATGTGTCTGGTGTGAATCCCCATAATTCAGCATGCTGTGTTTCATAACAGACATCTTTGCTGTAGTTTTGTGGAATAAAGAAAAGCTTTCTGAGTATTGCTGCATGTAATTTTTCCTTACTTTTGTATGGAAAATCATTTTTTCCCCAATGCCCTCTCATGAGTCTTTAATTAACAAAACTTGGTGAAGCTTAGCCTGCAAGAGGTCACACTTGGGGAGAATTCACTAACTATTGTCACCACCGTACTACAAGCAGGCTACATGGACACTATGCTTATGTAGGGAGAGCTCTATGGCAGGTGGGAGAGACGAGGGACAATAATTTTATAGGAAATGGAGTCACAAGAAATTCAGGATAGAATTCCAGTTTTGGAGAGCTATGACAATATTACAAAAGATGGCATGACTGTATTTGATTAGTGTAGATTTCTGCGCATAAATAAGTATAGATTTTTATATATGAATAAAGAATAAACGTAGACTATTATACATGAAAATCATACATCTTTTGAAAGTAAATCCTATTTTGCCTTTTGGTCATTTTGGGGGGGAAATATAGTATATTCATTTAATATTAGTGGAAAGTTTATTCTTAGCAAACATTTATGTCAATAATCTTCTTTCTAGCAAGTATTTAAAACTGCAGTTAAGATACAGGACATAGGGCTGGTCAAACAGCTCAGGAGGTTAAGCACCTGCTTAAGTAGACACAGTGGCCATGACCTGCCAGCCCTGCCCAAGGGGACCTGCTGAGAGGGAAGGCAATTGAGACTGGGTGTGGTGGGTGCACCTGTAATTCTAGTTCTTGAGAGCTGAACACGGGGGGGGGTGGTGGGGGCGAAATCACTATGAGTCTAATTTACATAGTGAGAACCTGTTTACACTAAAATACAAAAAAAAAAGATACAGCACATATAATCTGTTTAAATAAGTTGTTGGTTTGAAAGAAGTCTTCAAAGATCAAAAATGAATCAAGTACTTATTTAGAGTGGTAAGAAAATAACAAAAGTAGTAGATAAGAGCTCAGACAGTTGAGATGTAGAAGTCAAATTAAATTCAGACGAAAATAGGCATGAGTCTATACAAATTAGGGAACTGTAACAGAGCCCACAAATAAAGCTTGATCTGTGAATTACATCCTCAGTGAAAGTGGTATCAGAAAAAATGTGCCCCATTTCCACCCTCTGGACAAAACAGATAGCACAGTCATATTTCTGACATGAGTTTTTTGGGGTAGAGGGAAAAATAAAGAATGTACATTTACAAATTAACTTCCGAAGTTCTTTAAGAGTCACAATTGCAATAATAGTGATTGCAATCTAAAAGTCCACAAGCATAAATGTTAGATTAATTGAAAACAATCTCATTTGTATACTAACACAACCAACTCAGCCTCGGAAGAAACAAACCACCATGTCATGTACTATTTCAAAAATTGTAATCTTCACTTTTTCTCAAAATCACAAGGAATTTAGAAGGATAAATCAACCCAAATAAGACCCAAAACTTTAAAAGGAATATAATTCAACTCAAGTGTAAGTATTTCAATATTGAAAACACACCAAGTAAGACTAAGTACAAAATGGAAAATTAACTTCTTAACAAAAATTCAGGAATAGAAATTGATTTAAATAATTGAATAAATGATACAAATATATTCATGGTCACATAAATGTATATACAGAAAAAAACATGTATTTATGGTAATGAAAAAATGAAATGAATGTCCATTCCTAAGTATTCTATAGAGAACTGGAAACTATACCCACGCAAAGATTTGTGCACCAATGTTCATTATAGTCTATTTTCAACAGGAGAATCATTAAACTGCCACATAATATATATAGATATATATGTACATATATATCTATATCTATATCTATATCTACATCTACATCTACATCTATATCTATATCTATATCTATGAATAACATTTTATAGAGGAAATCTTAACTACTGACACATGAAAATGGATAAGCAAGATGTGAAAACTTTGGGTGGAACTAGAAATAACTGCACAAATGTTGAATGATTCCTGTAATATTGAAGTCCAAGAATGAACAAGACAATCTCTCATTCTAGAAATAACTAGTGGCCAAGTGTGTGGGAGAGAGTTGGATGAAAAGAGCAGCTTTTAGCTTCCTATATTTAAATTACAGTAACTCTATATTTTGTATTTCTGCATTTAAAGTGGTAGTTGCTTAGGTGAATGAAATTGTCAACATTCATCCATATTATTTTTTATTGTATCTATATTAAATCACAAAAATCCATTTAGGGGCCAAATTTAGCACAATTAAAGAGAGGGAAATACTGATCTTCATAACAGCTAATTGAGCCCTAAGTATGTCACATTAATTCTGATAATCTTATGAAGATGTCAGGAATAATTACTATCCTCCATCTTTCCTATAAGTAAACCAAAGCACATAGCAATTGAATATCAGCATATGTAAATTTCCACCGCAATTTAGCCCATCCCTTGGTTTTCGATTTATGATATTGCACTTCCTAGTGCACAGCTATAGATGCATCAAGCACCAGTCTGAAGCTATTTACAGACAAATCAGAAGCTGAGCCCAGACCTGAGTCAGCAAAGCACATCAGCTCCCCAACAAAGGTTACAGATTCGTGGTGCCAGACAAATAGCTCATTGGATTAAAGTGCCCACGTGCCTGTGGCCCCACCTCTTGGGTGTGGCCCCTGAGACAGCGACTGAGACTGGGCGTGGTGACTGGCAGCTGTAATACCAGCGCTTGGGAGGCTGAAAACAGGAGAATCACTAGAGTCCGATCTGTGCAGTGAGACCCTGTAGACCCTGTACTAAAGTATATAAAGAAAAAAAAGCTACTGATCAGCATCCGGGAACACTGAGAAAGATGATCATAGTAAGTTGTTGGTGTTAGCATCTGAATGGAAGTAGCTAATGACAGCAGAGAAGGCAAACAACACCGCATTCTGTTTTCCAGTAGATAAAAATTTGAGTGTCGAAAAGAAATGTTCTCATGTATATGATATGGTTCCCACAAAACACAACCTGCCACGAAATCTGCAACTTTCAGCAGAGGATGGGCAGTGTGTCATCGTATACTGACTACATGGAAATATAAACTCATCAATGCAGTGAAAAGATAGAAATACTGAAGGAAAAACCAAGAGTGTTAAAAATACAAAATCCAAAGCGATCGTTCCTTCATAAATAGACTAGAAAAGTAAAGAGAATAAGTACCTGGGAACTATACAGAGATTGTTCTATTGCTTAAATTGAGTCCTATAGAGTATATTTTTTAGATTATTGTTTGCAACTCATATGCATCCAAATAAATTCTTGTTGTTATTAAACTCATTTTTAAAACTTAGAAGCCCAACAATTGTAACTCACACAAACAGGTGGGTTTTTTTTTTGTTTGTTTGTTTGTTTGTTTGTTTTTATTGACCTTATGCAAAACACACAGACTTTAAAGATAGCATACAAGAATTCTCATATTCTCTACTGAATTTTATGCCAATAAAGGCTTTATTATTTTTAGCTTAAAATGGAAAACATTAAAATGTAATTTTATGCTGAAATATCTTTATATCTTTATTTAATTGCCTTAGAATTAAAGCTGCCAATATGTCACTCAACTCATAACTTTGTGAAAGTGAAAAATCTGGGAAGATTATCATTCAAACCACATTACCTGGTGTTCAAAAAGAGCACACCTAATAACTGACATTTGCACCCTGGTAGCTACCATTCCATATACTTTGTGTATATTCCTTGGCCTTAAAACTTTGCTATGGCTTACGCTTATTCTTAGCTCCATTACATGGTGGTGTAACTAAGGGAAAGAGAACAGGTTATTTATCAGGGTAACACCTGTATCTGGGAACAGACCAAAGATTTAAACCCAGGATCCTGGTATCTGAAAAATTAAGTAATGAGAGTCCCTTGTAAAGCCAGGGGGTCTAATCTCATATCTCCAAATTGCCTGAAGGAAGCTAGTGCATCAGTTATTGATTTACAGTATCAAAAACTAGAGATTCTATATGAATTGAGTATTGAAGGTTATGTATTATAAATAAATGTCCTGCTGTAAGAAAAGCACAGAGTAACAGAAAGCAGGTGTCCAGGTATCTAATTCCCCACCTCTGAAGTGCAGGCCTGCACTGAACAGTAGGGGTGACTTGTGGAAAATCTTGAAAATCTGACTATTTTTTCTCTTTCCTCTGAAAGAAAGAAACAAACAAACAAAAAAGAGAGAAACAAAGAAAGAAAGAAAGAAAGAGAAAGAAAGAAAGAAGGAAGGAAGGAAAGAAAGAAAGAAAGACAGACAGAAAGAAAAGAAGGAAGGTTGTCTTGGCATAAAGTCATTTGATCACTCTCTCTTCTTTTATTCACTTCCAGATTCTGTTAGCACTGTCCTCCTACATTTATTCCAAAAAGGACACCTTAGTGAAACCCATTTCTCATCTTTGCTTCTCCTTTTTCTCTTCTTTGCTATTAGGTTTCAAAAATCCTAGTGGTCTATGTTCAAGTGTGATTTTTTATGCGCTGCATTTGCTTGGAAATGATTACTATAGATTTGCCTATCCATTCCCCTAACTTTGCAATATTTTCTCTCTCCTTCTGGATAATTATCTTTCTTCAAGATATTCTATTACTTCAGCAAGTGCATCATTCTTAAATTTAATATTATGTCTGCTTTTTTGTCTCCTAAGATTTTAGGAAGTTCTGCATTCTGGACCAATATTTCAAATTAATCTTCTGTATCACTGATTCAGTGTTCAAAGGCAACACTTCTCTGGCTGCACTGAAAATTTTATTTCTAGAATTACGTTTTAAGCCTTCTGTATGTACATTCATTGTCTTAACATAGTTCTTTTGCTTTAACCTCAGTGGTCCCAGTTCTATGATTTTACTCAACATGTGAAAGTGGGGTGATTTATTATGACATCTTATGTGGAATACTAAGCAATTGTGAAGAATATTTCCTTCATCAGATAAATTTCAAAGATTTCCTCTTTCCCTGAATTCTCACTGCGGTAATATGTTCTTCTTGTTTTAAGATATATCCATCAAGACTCTTTTATTTTTAGGAACTTGTGGAGGACAGACAGGATGAAAGTCAACCTGCTTGAAAGAAGAATTCCACAGTTACTGGCTATTCTGTCTGTCTCAAACTATAAGCTAGTTATCAAATGGAGTAACTATTTGTGAACTCACCACCGAAACTCCACATGTGGGATTCAGTCTCCACAGTGGTTCAATGTGACTCCCAAAGAGGCTGGGTGGATCCACCCCAGGCCTTTGTAGATTGCAGGCTGCACAGAAGCTCTTTTGGACTGGTTTTACCAGTCTTTTGCCCTCATTCTCACTATAAATCTGCCTGAGCAAACATCAGTTCCATGCCTCAAATTGAATATTGGGCTGTCGTGAATATTCTTCCACTAGATGAATTGCTTCACTGTCTCCTGCACTCCCTCAGAACATGGGCAAAGTCTATTAAGTTCTTTTTCTGCCAGAGTACACCACATATGCCTCTAGCCCAAACACCAAGGGGTCGTTGTTGCCAGTGGAAACCTCCTGAGGCCAGCATTTACTCTCTGCATTTCTACCAGCATTTGCTCTTCACAACATCAACTGTCAGTTCTCATGGAACTCTGCTTACCTATCCTAAGGGTGTGAGCCCACACCTTTAC
>PVJA010021595.1:19686-35177 GCA_004027025.1 Myocastor coypus | reverse complement strand
GCCGGCTCAGCCTGCCCTGAGGGCAGGGCTGGCGCAGCATGTGGTGCCGGGGATCGAACCGCGGTCCCTGAAGGTGCCCAAGCTTTCCCAAGCAGGCGCCTTAGACCACTGAGCCATCCCGCCAGGCCCTTTAACCATTTTCTAAACATGTAAACCTACATAATTTTAACAACACGTGCATTGGATGGTACTGCAAAATCCTGCAATATGGGGCTGGGGAGATGGCTCCAAGGCACAAGTGCCTGCTGGGCAAGTGCAAGGTTGTGAGTTCGAACCCTGGTCCTGCAAAAAAAACAAAAAACAAAACAAAAAAAAAAATCCTGCAATATAACGAAAAAGCCACGATAAATTAGATATTTTTTTATTTTTTTAATTTAATTTTTTCTTGTTTCAGAACTTTTATTTAAATTTTATTTATTTATTTTTCTTGTTTCAGAACTTTTGTTTATTCATTTTTATGGCCGGCTCAGCCTGCCCTGAGGGCAGGGCTGACGCAGCATGTGGTGCTGGAGATCGAACCGTGGTCTCTGCAGCTGCCCAAGCTTTCCTAAGCAGGCGATTTAGACCACTGAGCCATCCTGCCAGACCCGATAAATTATATTTTAGAGATAGGGCTCCTTAAGTTGGCCAGGCATGACTGAAATTTATGGTCTTCCTGCTTTCCAGAATAGCGCTAGACATGCTGAATCAACAGATTCTATCAGCATTTTATTGTTTTAAGGTTGACTTTACTTCTCTAAATTGTAATTGGGTAACTTCTTTTGATTAAGGACTTATTGTGTAGTTTACAGTGATCGTGACTCTGCCTCATCCTTCCCAGTTTCAGATCTGAGCCAAGGCTAGCTGATAAAGATACGGTATATGGTCATTAGATTCTTAGTTGTGTAAATTAAGATTAAATAATTTGTTGTATTAATAAGGTGTCACTAGAAAAAGATGAAAGCTTCCTTCCTGTATTGTAGAAATGAAAAGTTAAAATTGCTGGTATCATTGCAATTAAAATAATGGAAAAAGTATTAACATCTGATTATGTTTTTCTTTTTTTAAAAATGTATTTGTTATAGTCTCAATATGCTCAGACTCACAGTGATCCTCTTGTTCTAAGCCCCCATAGTACTGGAATTACAGGCATGTGTCACCATGCCAGGTCTTGGTGGCTGTTCATTGGGGCCAGTGTGGAATGTGCCAGGGATCCAACCCTGGTCCCTATGCTTGCCTAAGCAACTGTTTAGTCTGTTGAGCTATCTCACTAGCCCCTAACAATCTGTGTGTGTGTGTGTGTGTGTGTGTGTGTGTGTGTGTGTGTGTGTGTGTGTGTGTGTGTGTGGTGGGGGCTTAACCCACTGTGAGTGTGGGGCTGGCATGGTGTGTGGTGCCAGGTGATTGTACTTGCAGTCCCTGCATACTTCTGCATACCTGCCAAAGCTTGTCTAAGCAGGCATTTTAGATCACTGAGCTATCTTGCTGGCTCTAGCCCTAACATCTGATCTTTTTTTTTTATTTTATTTTTAAAATTTTTTATTTTTTATTTTTATTTTTTTTTAATTTTTTTTCTTGTTTCAGAACCTTTGTTTGTTTATTCACTCATTTTTATGGCCGGCTCAGCCTGTCCCGAGGGCAGGGCTGGCGCAGCATGTGGTGCCGGGGATCGAACCGCAGTCCCTAAAGCCGCCCAAGCTTTCCCAAGCAGGCGCTTTAGACCACTGAGCCATCCCGTTGGGCCTTGATCTTTTTTTTAAGTCTACTTTTATTTTATTTTAAACTTTATGGTACAGTTGGCTAAGCCTGCCCTGGCGGTGGGGCTGGTGCAGCACGTGGTGACAGGTATGAACTGTCATCTCTGAGGTTGCCTAAGCAGGCACTTTAGACCATTAAGCTATCTCACTGCCCCCTCCCCTTTTTAAATCAATCTGTCTATCTATCTATCTTTCTTTCTTTCTTTCTTTCTTATTTTGTGCCAAGAATTGAACTCAGAACCCTGCGCTTGCTGGGCAGCTGCTTATTCTATTGAGCTATCTCCCCAGCCTGATTGATCTTGATGTATAAATATTTTACAAAAAATTTAAGCCCATAAAAATGAATTTGGCTGCTCATGGTTGCATGTCCCTGTGATCCTGGCACTCAGGAGTTTGAAGCCAGCCTGAACTGCATAGTAAAATACTGTGTCAAAAAGATAACAAAACACAAACAACTAATGGTTAGGCATGTAGTATAGCACTTCCCTGGCATACTTAAGGCACTATCCTGAACTCCCAAATTTTAATTGATTTATATATTTGAATATACTTAATATGTACCAGTACCTTTTTTGTCTTTTTGAGACAAGGTCTTGCTATGCAGTTTAGGCTGGCCTTAAGCTCACTTTTGTAGCCCAGGCTGGTCTCAGACTTGCACTGATCCTCCTGCCTCAGCCTCCCAAGTGCTGGGATTACAAGTGTGTGCCACCACGCCTGGCCCTAGGATGTACATATTTTTGATCCCTTGAAACAGTAAAGGTCATAGGCACGTATGATTTTTCATACGTATAATTCCGTTATCTGGGTATCTGAGGCAGGTGGATTGAAAAATTAGAGGTCTCACTTACGCTATTTAAGTTAGAGTGTTTCACCATGAAAAAGGTTGGAATGTAGCTCTGTAATAGAGTGTCTGTGGATCATCCTCAGTGTGAAGTTTGTAGTTGATTTAACTGCTGTACAATTAAGTATCCTTACAAGATAGCAAATTTTAAACCTGTGTTCTCTTACAAGTCAATTTTTTTTTTTTTTTTTAAATGCCAGGTGTAGTGTCATAGGTCTGTAATCCTACAGTTCTGGTTTATTAGGCCAGAGGATGTAAGTTGGAGCCCGGTATGCATAATTTAGCATCTGAGAGCATCCTATTTCAAAATAAACTACTAGAGATAATAACTCTAGTGTAGGTGTAATGTCATAAGTCTGTAAATAAACCCATCATTTTATTAGGAGGATGCAAGTTGGAGCCTCACATGTACAATTTAGCAAATTAATTACATCCTATTTAAAAAAAAAAAAAAAAACTACTAGAGATAATAGCTCTATAAAGCCTCTGAGTTCCATCTCTAGTCCCACTACCCAAAAATATTTGTGTGAATAGTAAATACTGGTTTGCCCCAGTCCACTTATCAAAAAGGACAACATTGGTGAGGAGATTAGTCTGTTACTCATTTTCTTCTGTTCTCTTCCATGTCTTGAAGATTTCTTAGGGAGCTAAAGGATTTTTATCAATTATTATTATTATTTTTTTTTTTTTAAATAGGAATAAAAAAATATGTTGTTGGACTCATTATCAAGACTTCATCTGACCCAACTTGTGTAGAGGTAAAAGTCCTTTTCTAGACTTTCTTATACGTTATCATTATTATTTTATTAGTATTATTAAATTTATTTTTGTGGGACTGGGTTTCGAACTCACCTTCCATTTGCCAAGGAGGCACTTGTGCCACGGAGCTACCTTTTGGCCCCTTATAGATTGTTTTTCGGAATGAAAAATTATTTAAATTTCATCTTGACTAGAATATACATATATGGTTATATATACATAAATGTATATAAATATACATATTTATGCTTATACATAAATGTAAATATAGATTTACATTAGAGTTAAGTCATTGTTCCCTAGGAATATCTGCTGTGCTTTTATTGTATCTTTTAGGACCTCATTTAATCTGACACCTCCTCCCCCCCCCCTTTTTCTTTTTCTTTCTTTAGAAGGAAAAGGTATACATTGGGAAGCTAAATATGATTCTTGTTCAGGTAAGCTTCAACTCTTTTTTACTCAGAAGAATAGAAAGTTTCATCATGCTTAGTTGAATGTAATGCCTGGTGTTATTTTCTAAAATAAAATAGTTTGGGCTTGGGAGATACAAGTTTATGGCTTTGATAATGTATATCCATAAACAGACAAAAACTAGATTAACACATGTAGAAGTAATGGTACTAGCTGTGTGGTGTGTAGTTTTGGTACTTGAGAGGGTGGTGGTGGCAGGAGGGTGAAAATTTGCATGGTGAATTCAAGACCAGTCTGGACTATGCAACGAGACCCTGTCCCAACAAGAAAGAAAAGTAAAAGTGGTACTGGTCTAACAAATACAAGAAATTAAAATTGGCTGTCTTAACATTTAAAATCATTTTTTTGGCTTAAGGATCATCAGATATTATAAAGCTATCACTTATATAGATATAATGTGAATTGTATTTCATGTTAAGTCACCACAGCTATTAGGTTCTTTTATTTTTTTATTTTTCAATTCTTTTATTGTTTAAATTTATTTATTTATTTATTTTTGTCTTTTTTGAGACAGGGTCTTGCTATACAGTTCAGGCTGGCCTTAAGCTCACTTTTGTAGCCCAGGCTGGTTTCGAACTCACATCAATCCTCCTGCCTCAGCCTCCCAAGTGCTGGGATTACAGGCGTGAGCCACCACGCCCAGCATTATTGTTTAAATTTAACAATGGTTATATTACATATTTTCATCATCGGATCAGTTTAGATTAATACATATAGGTATATAAGATTGATCAAACAACTAAACATTAACCTTTCTAAATCCACATTACGTTTTTTTTTTTTTCTTTTCCCCCTCTTTTTTCTTTGAAAGTTGACATATTGCATATTGTCCTCACAATCATTCTATAGAGTGCAGTGTGTGGGCATGACCCACCTCCCTATTAATGTTGCATAGAAAAAAGAAAGAAAGAAAGAAAAAAAAAACAGAAAAGAATATACTTCTCTTTGGACTAAAAGGAAGCAGATACATATACAATCAAAGGTTTTGCAATTGCAGTGTGCCACCAGTGAAGCTTGTGACGTTGGAGGCTAATGAATCTGAGCCTCTATTAGGTTCTTTTAGACTGTCATTTTCTGGTAGTATATTATTACTCCCATATGACCGATCGGAATTTTAGAAAATACCTCAGAAATACCTGGCTTAATGCATTTATACCTATTCTATTCTATTTTTTTATTATTATTATTATTGTATCGGGATTGAACTCAGGACCTATGTTTGTGATGCAAACACTTATTCCACTAACGTATCTCCCTTGCTCACATTGCTAGTTCTAAATGACCTTCCTTTCACATTCAGATAATTTTGGAACACTGTTGTAAAACTCTCCTTATTTATACAAACAACCCTAATGACAACAGTTATAGAAATATCTGTATCTACAATATATAAACTACAAATTTCCCAGGTCCAGTTGTTTCTTTGTTCAACTACAACAGTTGCAGACTTATCTCCTAAAACATATTGTAAAAAATAAAATTTGCATTATACATTAGGATAATGATTGTAGTTTAGTTGTGTTAGATATTATGAATATCATATATTAGAAAAATTTACAAAAGGAAAAGCTTTGCAAAAATAAATTCTGATATTCCTTTTTTTTTTTTTAATGTGGGAAAGTGCCTGCCTTCGGTAGTTACCAGGGGAATGCAATCTAAACTCACTCTGGAAGACTGTTGAAGGGTATATAAAATGCCTAAGCCTCTTAGTGAAAAGCTCTGCCAACTTCTCTTAATTTTATAATTCTTTTTTTTTTTTTAATTTCTTTTGAGTTCTTAAACTAGGGAGACTATATGATATTTACATATATAGGGTTTGTGTATTTCAATAATAAGTATAGGTTCTATATACATCCACTTATATATGAAGTCTTCCAGTTTATCATTCTTGATGGCTTAGTAATATTCCATTGTGTGAAATGACCACATCTTTTTCAACCATTCTTCAGTTGATGGGCATTTTGGTTGGTGCCAAGATTCCTATTTTATTTTATTTTATTTCATTTTATTTTTGCGCGACTGGGGTTCAAACTCATGACCTTGCACTTGCCAGGCAGGCACTTGCGCCACAGAGCTATCTCCCCAGCCCCAAGATTCCTATTTTAAATCTAACACAAAGTACTAGACTTTCAGTAACATAATTGATTCTTTGTTGTAGCCATTCTTTGAAAAACCTTTGTAGCTTATTAGTACAATACTTGCTTACGATATACAAGGGTCAAGGTTTCATTATTTTCAGCATTGTAATTGAAAAATTAAAAATAAAAGGCCTAGAATTTTTGTAACAGAAACCTACCATTACCTTTTTTTTTTTTTTTTTTTGCCTTTTTGAGTCAAGGTCTCCCTATGCAGTTCAGGCTGGCCTTGAGCTCACTTTTGTAGCTCAAGCTGGTCTCAAACTCGCGCTAATCCTCCTGCCTCAGCCTCCTGGGTGCTGGGATTACAGGCGTGAGCCACCACACCCGGCTCATTATCATCTTTTTAATTGTTTTCAGTATGCTAGAATTCAAACCAAGGGACAAATGCTGTGTGATCACTTTAATTGATGAACTAAAAACGCCCAGTCCCCAAATCTGTCTTACTCTGTCACCATTTATCACTTGTTCCATCTTGGTAACTCCTAGGTTAATTGACACATATTTATCAGATAAATATTGATATTATAGAGCCCAGTGAGACTAGTAATTAGGATAGTTGAGTGGATTCTGACAATATTTGAGGCAAAGGGCTTGATTATATTATGGTATATTTCCAGCCTTAATAGAAGGAAAAACAATGGTTATCTTCTTTCAGTAACATATAATTTCTTTCAAGATTGACTTGCCTTTGATAAGTGAAATGAAATGAATGTTTATATTTTATTTTAGATACTGAAACAAGAATGGCCCAAGCATTGGCCAACTTTTATCAGTGACATTGTTGGAGCAAGTAGAACCAGTGAAAGTCTTTGTCAAAATAATATGGTGATTCTGAAGCTCTTGAGTGAAGAAGTATTTGATTTTTCTAGTGGACAGATAACTCAAGTAAAAGCAAAGCATTTAAAAGACAGGCAAGTAATAATTTTGTTTTGGAATTTCATAACAGTTTTGCAAATTATTTCAAGTGGCTTGAAGGTGAAGGTAAATTGTGGGGGAACAACTATGGCGACCAGTGAGATAGCTCAGTGATCTAAAGTGCCTGCAGGGGCCCGGCGGGATGGCTCAGTGGTCTAAAGCGCCTGCTTGGGGAAGCTTGGGCAGCTTCAGGGACTGAGGTTCAATCCCCGGCACCACATGCTGTGCCAGCCCTGCCCTCAGGGCAGGCTGAGCTGGCCATAAAAATGAGTGAATAAAAAACAAAGGTTCTGAAACAAGGATAAAAATAATAAATAAAAAATAAAAAATAAAAATAAAGCGCCTGCATAGACACGCTTTGTTCCCTGACACCACGTGTTGCATCAGCCAGCCTTGCCCCCAGAATGGACTTAGTTGACCACAAAAAAACTGATCAGTAATGCATGGATTACCTAAGGCTTTCAACTATAAGTGAAGAAGTTTAAAAGGTTCTTTTTTTTTTTTTTTTTTTTGTCTTTTTGAGGCAGGGTGTCACTGTGCAGTTCAGGCTGGCCTTGAGCTCACTTTTGTAGCCCAGGCTGGTCTCGAACTTGCACTGATTCTCCTGCCTCAGCCTCCTGAGTGCTAGGATTACAGGCATGAGCCACCACGCCCGGCTTAAAAGGGTCTTAATATCTAATGGAATTCCAGACTGTTAAGAGATGTTCATAATTCTGTGAGATTGTTATTCTCATTTACTAAATGAAATTTTGTTCTGATGGTTATGAATACTGAAATTTTTTTTTTTTAAGAATTTTTTATTTTATTTATTTTTTTCTTGTTTCAGAACCTTTTTGTTTATTCACTCATTTTTATGGCCAGCTCAGCCTGCCCCGAGTTCAGGGCTGGCGCAGCATGTGGTGCCGGGGGATCGAACCTCGGTCCGTGAAGCTGCCCAAGCTTTCCCAAGCAAGCGCTTTAGACCACTAAGCCATCCCGCCGGGCCCAATACTGAAAATTTTTACCTGTATGTATTCCCACTAGCCAAAGAATACAGAGATACTTGACTTGCACGGAGTTAACAGCATCTTAGGGCTTTACATAAATAATTATCCCATTCCTCTTCCTTTGTGAGTTCATTATCCACATGATTTCTATCTGATGTTAAACAAGGCCCCAAAGTATTATACTGAAAGATAAAAGTCTCAAGAATAAATTTTCACACCATTTTACACAGAACATCACTCATCCTTCTGTTCAGTGTGCTGTGTATACCTTTTTTTTATTAATAATTACTATTTTCTTACTGTACCTTAGTTGATATAAATTTTTATTATAGGTATGTATGTATAGTAGAAAACAAAATGTTTATAGGATTGAAAGAATCTAATTTTTTATTTCTGCTACAGGGGATAGAATTCGACCTTATACTTGCCAGGCGGATGCTTAGGCTACTGAGCTATTTCCCTGGCCCAGTGACACTTCTCTGAAAGTAATGTATTAAGAGTAAACATAGGGCTGGCCAGATGTTCATCAGACTAAAGCACCTGCTTAGGCATACGCAGGGACTTGGGTTCAGTCCCGTGGTGTGTGCTAGCTCTGCGCCTGGAGCACACAGAGATGGCAATTGAGACTAGGTTTGTTGACTTGCACTTGTAATCCGAGCACTTGGAAGGCTGAAAATAGGATCACTACAAGTCTGATATGTGTAGTGACACCCCATAAGACCCTGTACTAAATATACCAAAGAAAAAAAAGAGAGGCTGGGGAGATAGCTCCGAGGCACAAGTGCCTGCTGGGCAAGTGCAAAGTCGTGAGTTTGAACCCTGGTCCCACAAAAAAAAAAAAAAGAAAAAAGAAAAAAAAGAATGAACGTAGGTGCTGGGGATGTAGCTCTGGTACAGCCTCCTGCCTGGCAAGTACGAGGTCCAGAGTTCAATTCCTAACACAGGCCTCCCCCTAAGTAAACATAACAGGGAAAAACCTGCCTTCAGAGATGTGAAATGTGGGCTTGTGCTTAGATGTGTTTAAAGAGAAGCCATTGGACTCTTTTGTGACCCGATTATTGAAAGTATTTACTTGTTTTAGTGTGTAAATAATTGTGGTATTTATTTTTGTGACTTTAATCTAAATGTGATTTTTTTTTTCCCTCTCAGCATGTGCAATGAGTTCTCACAAATATTTCAGCTGTGCCAGTTTGTGATGGTAAGTGCTTTTTGTATTATATTTTGAGCTACTTTTGCTATTTAGCCCAGTCTGGCCTGGAACTCCTTACAGTTTAATTAAACCTCAACCTCCTAAATGCTGGACTACTTATATGCCATCACACCTGCCTTTATGGTTTGTTTGTTTAGCTATAGGGGATTCAATCCATGTCCTTCTACTGAACTACATCTCCCTTAGGGTTATAGAGGAATCTTTATTTTTCCCCAATGTATGTCTGTATATATTTTGAGACATAGTATCTCAAGTTGCTAGACTTGCCAGGCTGGGCTTATACTTGTGATCCTCTTGCCCAGGCCACTAAGGGTGATGGTATTGCATGTGTGTGCCACTATGCCTGGTTTGTTTTCTTTTTTTATCAGTAAATAATTATAGGGAAATACTTACAGACAGGTTGTTGTTGCAGGAAAATTCACAAAATGCTCCACTTGTACATGCTACATTAGAAACATTGCTGCGATTTCTGAACTGGATTCCACTGGGATATATTTTTGAGACCAAGTTAATCAGCACATTAATTTATAAGGTAAACACATTTGTTGTTGTTTGTGTCTGGATCGTTATATATAATCTTTGTTTTTGAAAATTTCATTTACAGGTACAGCCAGTAAGTTTGAAGTGAAAGTGTTTAAAAACCTTTACCTTAGTTTTAGGTATATTTTTTTCTGGGTCTTAAAATCCTGTCCCATGTTACTATTATATTTGATTAAATTGCTACTTTTATGTAGCTTAAATCATAAATTACAATGAAATAGTTCAAGGGTTACCTTTTTTCTTTTTTTTTCCCCTCTAGTGCCAGGGATTGAACTCAGGATCTTGCACTTGCCAGGCAGGTACTTCTGCTGCTGAGCTATCTCAAGTGTTGCTTTTATAAAGTGAAAAAATCCATTTTGTCTGCAGTAAAATCTTTTGAGATAGGTTCTCACAAAAATCACTAATTTGTTTAGGCTGGACTTCAGCTTGCAATTCTGCCTTGGCATCCCAGAATGCTCAAGATTACAGGCATGGGCATCCATGCCTTGCTAAAATTTTTAATCAGTAGCATGTAGTTTCTTCATGCATTTCAATTGTTTCCTCTATAGATAACATTGAAAATGAGGTTATATCATCTTGACAGAGACAATAACATTTTTGTTTAATTGGACCTTGTAAAATCTCAGACCATTATAATTTCTTTTTTTTTTAATTTTTTTAAATTTATTATTTTTATTATTGTTTTAGAACCTTCATTTATTCACTCATTTTTATGGCCGGCTCAGCCCGCCCCGAGGGCGGTGCCGGGGATCGAACCGAGGTCCCTGAAGCTGCCCAAGCTTCCCCAAGCAGGCGCTTTAGACCACTGAGCTATCCCGCTGGGCCCCATTATAATTTCTTACAGTTCAAAATATGTCCATCTTCAAAACTTTTAGTGGCTACCATATTACCAACCTCAGTCGTTATAATTTGTCAGAGTCACTTTTTCAGTTACTAATCTTAGTTATGTTGACTGACACCTAAAATCTTAAATATAAATGTGGGGGACTGGGGAGATAGCTCCATGACACAAGTGCCTGTCTGGCAAGTACAAGGTTGTGAGTTCAAACCCCAGTCCTGGAAGAAAAAAAAAAAAAAAAAAGATTAAAATACGGTGTCCCTAAAAAGCACACATGTTCTTGTTCTGGGAAAGTTACTAGTTTTGTTCTCAGATGTTTGGGGACACATCAAAGAAAACTCTTTATGCTCTTTAAAGCAATTACAGGTTGACTAGATAATGAAACCACAATAAAAACATCACCCACTCATGTTTTTACATTATATCCTCTTTCTGGTTAAAGTCCCTAAGTACACAATAATTATTTCATCTTTAAGTAAATTGTTTTTCATGCTATTTAAGTTTATGCTTTGATTTTTTAAAAAACTAATTCATATACAGTTCCTGAATGTTCCAATGTTTCGGAATGTGTCTCTGAAGTGCCTCACTGAGATTGCTGGTGTGAGCGTAAGCCAATATGAGGAACAGTTTGTAACACTATTTACGTTGACAATGATGCAGCTAAAGCAGGTAATATACCACATTCTTAAAAATTGAACACTTTTTAGTGTCTTAGAAAGTGTTGAGTTCAAGTAGAACTGTTTTCAGCAGTATTTTTTTGTTTGTTTGTTTTTGTTTTTGTTTTTTTGTTTTTTGTGGGACCAGGGTTCGAACTCACGACCTTGCACTTGCCCAGCAGGCACTTGTGCCTCGGAGCTATCTCCCCAGCCCCTATCAGCAGTATATTTTTTAAGGTTAGGTATAATGTAATTTTTATATCTGTTGTATATTACATGTTGCATAAAATAGATATTCTAGGGTTTGAACCTAGTGTCCTATACATGTTAGCTAAACTGTATTTCATAGATCTGTATCCCTTCCCAGTAAGGTAGAAAACTTGATGATCACACTGAAAGTTCCTTAAAGATTTGGGGACTTTTTGCGGAACTGGGGATCAAATTCAGCACCTTGCACTTGCCAGGCAGGCACTTGTGCCCCTGAGCTATCTACCCAGCCCCAATTTGGGGAGTATTAATGGTGATCTGTTCATACAGAATTAGTGGATGTTTGACTGGGTAATGGGAAATCAATGACTTGTTACCAGATCTGCCTTGATATTGTGAAGAAAAATGATTTGTTTTTTTCAGCCTGCACTTAGCGTAGGGGCTGGTGCAGCCTGTGATGTCGGGCAAAGAACCACAGTCCATGGGGTTGCCTAAGCTTTAGACTGCTGAGCCATATTGCCGGTGTGAAAATTGAATTTTTTAATAACTTCAAAAAATGAAAATTGTTTCCAACTTGCAGATGCTTCCTCTAAATACCAATATTCGGTTTGCTTACTCAAATGGAAAAGATGATGAACAGAACTTTATTCAAAATCTCAGTTTATTTCTCTGCACCTTTCTTAAGGAACATGGTCAACTTATAGAAAAAAGATTAAATCTCAGGGAAACACTCATGGAGGTAGGCTTTTTGGCAAATTGTTCCTAAGGTGTATAATATTGCATTCTGAAATGTATGTGTACTTTTTGGTTAGAATGAGTTTTTTCTTGCGAGACTGGGGATTGAACTCAGGACCTTGCACTTGCCAGGCAAGCACTTATTCTACTGAGCTGTCTCCCCAGCTGTATGTGTACCTTTTGGGATCATTACTTATGTATTAGGTTATATGTTATCATTTGTGAATTAGTTAAAAGCTGTCTTGATTTTTGTGCTCTACATAAAAGAAGTAAAAGTGTATAATCATCAGGATTTTAAGCCCATTTCACATTTATCCTGTGTGTGTGTGTGTGTGTGTGTGTGTGCGCGTGTGCGTGTGTGTGCGCTCGCGCGTGCGCACGTTAAAACCCTGGCCTTGAACTCAGATCTTCTGTTTCAGCCTTCATGTGCTGGGGTCTAAAGTGTTCACTATTATACCCAGTTACTTGTTACTATTCCTCCTTGTGCTGCTTGCTACTTGGGATTGACCAGAGCATTCATACCAAACCCATATCTCCAGGCCCTTCTTTATTTTGAAACAGGGTCATGGAAAGCTACCCAGGTAGTACCAAAACTTACTTTACCTTCCAGAGGTAGATTTACAGGCATGTACCACCATGCCCAGCTTCCATATCATTTTTTCTTCCTTTTGAGACAAGGTCTCACTGTGCAGTTCAGGCAGGACTTCAGCTCACTTTTGTAGCCCAGACTAGTCTTGAACTTGTAGTAGTCCTCCTGCCTCAGCCTCCCAAGTGCTGGGATTATAGGTGTGCGCCACTATGCCTGGCTTCTACAGCTTCCATATGTTATTTCTAAGATTTTTAAGTAGTTGCTGGAGAGATAGCTCAGTGGCACAAGTGCCTGCCTGCCTGGCAAGTGCAAGGTTGTGAGTTTGAACTCTGGTCCTGCAAAAAAATCTGAGTTTGACATGATAGAGAAATCTATGTAGCTGCTAAAACAAACCGCAACAAGTTGCACAATTCTCTTAATTGCTTAAAATATATATAAAAGTTTTTAAGCAGTTGAGCTTTAATTCACATAAATATGCAACACAGGGGAATATTAGTAGATCCAAAATGTTGTACAAGGCATCCATATCTAGTTCAGCACTTTCCTCATCTACCAAGTACTTTTTTTTTTTAAATAAGAATTTAAGTATACTGGGGCCCGGCGGGATGGCTCAGTGGTCTAAAGCACCTGCTTGGGAAAGCTTGGGCAGCTTCAGGGACCGAGGTTCGATCCCTGGCACCACATGCTGCACCAGCCCTGCCCTCAGAGTGGGCTGAGTTGGCCATAAAAATGAGTGAATAAAGAAACAAAGGTTCTGAAACAAGAAAAAAATAAAATAAAATTTTAAAATTCTTAAAAAAAAAAAAAAAGCTGGGCGTGGTGGCTCATGCCTGTAATCCCAGCACTGGGAGGCTGAGGCAGGAGGATTAGTGCAAGTTCGAGACCAGCCTGGGCTATAAAAGTGAGCTCAAGGCCAGCCTCAACCACATAGCGAGACCCTGTCTCAAAAAGACAAAAAAAAAAATTAAGTATGCTGAGATACATCTCCAACCATCTTTTGTTTTTTTTCTTTTCTATTATCACACAAGGTCTTACTAAGTTCCATGTCCTGGCCTGAATTTGGAATCCTCATTCTCTTCTCCCAGTACTTTTTTTTTGTACCAGTAATCAAAGTCAGGACCTTGCACTAACCAGGCAGGTGCTGTGCTCCTGAGCTGTATCTCTGGCAGGCTATATTTTTAATGTACTTACTTAGATTTTTTGAGACAGGGGCTTACTATGTAGCCCAGGCTGGCCTTGACCTCATGGAAAGTTCCTCACCTTAGCCTTTTTTTTTTTTTTTTTTTTTAATTTTTTTCTTGTTTCAGATCTTTTGTTTGTTTATTTATTTTTATGGCCCACTCTTGTTACCAGTTCAGGGTCTTGCTACTTAACCTTGTTATCCGCCTGTTTACAGCCTCCTGTAAGCTGGGATTACAGGCGGGAGCTACCACACCCAGTCTCAAATGCCTTCTCAGGCTGGCCTGGAGGCGAGACTTGGACAGCAGGTCCTGGATCAAACCCTGGGCCCCTGGGCCTGCTTGTAGGTGCTGAGCTAATTTGCCCGCTCTTATTTTGTTGTTTGGGGACAGGTTCATGGGCTGATCTGGACTCACTATGTTACTCAAGCTTTCCTGGGGATCTCTGATTGTCCTGGCTTAGGCTCCTAGTGCTGTTTTGTTTTGGGTGCGTACCATATTCCTTGGCCTGGCACTATACATCTTTATTTAGACTTTTTTTAAATAAAGGATTTGAACCAGGCATTCTGACGCATGTCTGTAGTTCCAGTATTGTGGGAGACTGAGCGAGGAGAACTAGAATTAGGTTACCCTAGGCTACGTAGTGAGACTCTCAAACTACTCCCCCCACAAAAAACAAAAACAATCATCATGTTTTTTTTTTTTTAAGAATTTATTTTATTTATTTTTTTCTTGTTTCAGAACCTTTATTTGTTTATTCACTCATTTTTACGGCCGGCTCAGCCTGCCCCGAGGACAGGGCTGGGACAGCATGTGGTGCCGGGGTTGGAATCTCGGTCCCTGAAGCCACCCAAGCTTTCCCAAGCAGGTGCTTTAGACCACTGAGCCATCCTGCCGGGCCCCCATCAGTTGTAAAGAGTTTAATGAAATCTAGGTTGTACTATAAATTTTTATTCTTCATTGTAACATCAAGGCAAAGGCAGTTTGAGAAGTGGTTAACAAGGTATTATAATAGTGTTTGTCTTACCTGTAGGCACTTCATTACATGTTGTTGGTGTCTGAAGTAGAAGAAACTGAAATCTTTAAGATTTGTCTTGAGTACTGGAATCATCTTGCATCTGAACTCTATAGAGAGAGCCCATTTTCTACATCTGCTTCGCCACTGTTATCTGGAAGTCAACATTTTGATATTCCTCCCAGGAGACAGCTATATTTGCCTGTATTATCAAAGGTAACGTTAAAGTGGTTGGTTGTGCTCTTTCCTATTTCTTACTGTGAATGAGAGGGCTAAATGGAATACTTTGGCTAATCTACTCAAGTTAATAAGCAAAGCCCAACAGTTTTGTATCTTAGGCATATCTTCAATTTACTGTGTATCCTAGTAATGCAGGCTGGCCTCAACCTTTGGTAAACCTGACTGAACTAACCCAGTACTGGGATTAGAGGTATATACCACCAATAATCAGTTCTTTTCAACAGCTTCTTTCATGAATGCTTAAAACCAGCCAGAGTAATTTATGAGCTATACTTTAGAGAACTGTGGTCCTTTTCTGAGCAGCATTAGTATCTTCTGTGAATGTTAGAAATGCAGATTCATTGACTTTAGTAGCCTGGGAAAGAAACATGAATAACTGTTTTTTGTCTTTTTTTTTTTTTTTTTTTTTTAATTTTAAATTTTATTTATTTATTTTT
>PVJA010021595.1:0-19586 GCA_004027025.1 Myocastor coypus | reverse complement strand
ACCACTGAGCCATCCCGCTGGGCCCCTGTTTTTTGTCTTTTTTTGGGAGAGGTTCTTATTTTTTATTTTATTTTATTTTATTTTTTTGAGAGAGAGGTTCTTACTATGCAATTGAGGCTGGCCTTGAGCTCACTTTTGTAGCCCAGGTTGGTCTTGCCTGAGCCTCCCAAGTGTTGGGATTGCAGGCATGTGCCACCAGGCCTAGCCTGAATAACTGTTAACATAGATTTTTCTGGTGGGTGTTTTATTGTACATAAAGATAGGAAGTTTTTGCTGTCAGGTGTGGTAGCACACCCCTGTAATTCCAGCACCCAGGAGGCTGGGGCAGGAGGATTACTGTAAGTTTGAGGTGAGTGTAGGCTACCCAGTGATTTCAGGAGCAGACTGAACTACACAGTGAAACCTTGTGTCAAAAAACCAAAACTGTAAACAAGGACAACAAAGAAAATACAAAAATAAAACTTTTGAAAACCAAATATTACACTTTGTTAATGCTTAATTTTTGTTAGAATAATCTTGGTGTTTTGTGTACTCTAAGTACAATAATTCATCAGTTCACACATGCTTTTATTTGCAAACAATTGGGTTAGCACATAAAAATACTGGGCAAAATTTTATTTGTAAACTATATCAGCTGACTAAACATAGTTGCTGCCATCTTTCCCGCACAAACACAAAACGTAGAAAACTTTTCTATTTAATTTCAAATGAATTAAAGTTTATGAATTTTAAGGCAGTACTGCATGCTTTACTTTCCCCTTCTATCAATTCCAGATTTCATATTTACAGGTTATTTAAATGTCTTAATTTTCTGATTGGCTTATTGAATAGGTCCGTTTATTGATGGTTAGTCGTATGGCTAAACCAGAAGAAGTATTGGTTGTGGAAAATGATCAAGGAGAAGTTGTGAGAGAATTCATGAAGGATACAGATTCCATAAATTTATATAAGAATATGAGAGAAACATTAGGTATGTTAATAATGTTAAATTAGTATTTACTATTTGAATGCATTTGTAGGTGGAAATACTTATTAGGAAAAGCATCACTTTGAATCTTTCAACAACCATCTTTACTAATGTACTATTTTCCTAATCAAACTTTTTTTGGTTTCTCTACTTAACACCTGGAACTCTTTCTTTCAGTTTATCTTACTCATCTGGATTATGTAGATACAGAAAGAATAATGACTGAGAAACTTCACAATCAAGTGAATGGTACAGAGTGGTCATGGAAGAATTTGAATACATTGTGTTGGGCTATAGGTTCCATTAGTGGAGCAATGCATGAAGAGGATGAAAAACGATTTCTTGTTACTGTTATAAAGGTATGTAGTGGGCCTGGCAGGATGGCTCACTGGTCTAAAGCGCCTGCTTAGGAAAGCTTGGGCGGCTGCAGGGACCATGGTTCGATCCCCGGTACCACATGCTGTGCCAGCCCTGCCCTGAGGGCAGGCTGAGCCGGCCATAAAAATAAATAAACAAACAAGCAAAAGTTCTGAAACAAGAAAAAAAAAAAAAAAGGTATGTAGTAAATAGGTATGAAGTGAAGTACAATATAGATGTATTTAATATAAATGACCTAAATTTGTTTCATTTTCCAGGATCTATTAGGATTATGTGAACAGAAAAGAGGCAAAGATAATAAGGCTATTATTGCATCAAATATCATGTACATAGTAGGTCAGTATCCAAGATTTTTAAGGGCGCACTGGAAATTTTTGAAGACAGTAGTTAACAAGCTGTTTGAATTCATGCATGGTAAGTGTTTTCATCTGGCATCCTTTATTTTGTTTTTAACTTACTGATCAAAACTGATGAATGTTTTGTTTTATTAAGAGACCCATGATGGAGTTCAGGATATGGCTTGTGATACTTTCATTAAAATAGCTCAAAAATGCCGGAGGCATTTTGTTCAGGTTCAGGTTGGAGAAGTAATGCCATTTATTGATGAAATTTTGAACAACATTAACACTATCATATGTGATCTTCAGCCTCAGCAGGTATGTAAAGAACCAAAAAAATTTTTTAAAGTAACTACTATAAAAAAAAAAAGTAACTACTGTATATAAATCATAAAGTAATGAGAATGGAAGGAAGGCATGCTACTTTTAGATTCCATTCAACTCTTTTTTTGTTTATTATTATTGTTGTTGTTGTTATTGTTATTGTTATTATTACTATTACTATTACTATGGCCGGCTCAGCCTGCCCTGGGGATGGGGCTGGTACAGCATTTGGTGCCCCGCCTCCAACTGTGGTCCCTGCGGTTGCCTAAGTGGATGTTTTAAACCACTGAGCCATCTTGCCAGCCCCAAGTCTCTTTAATTTTTATAACAAGACAGAAACACAATTGCAGGTATATTGGGCTTTAAGCATACATGATATACTCTGTTCTGGTGCATTTTGAAATTGTGTGTATATTATTTTTTGTTAGGCTGTATACAGTTGTAAAAATTTAAAATTACTTGCTTTTTAAAATAGGTTCATACATTTTATGAAGCTGTGGGGTATATGATTGGTGCGCAGACAGATCAAACAGTCCAAGAGCATTTGATAGAAAAGTACATGCTGCTTCCTAATCAAGTATGGGATAGTATAATCCAACAGGCAACCAAAGTAAGTATTATTACCTTTTTTTTTTTTTTAAACCTTTATTTGTTTATTCACTCACTTTTTTTTTTTTTTTGTGGGACCAGGGTTTGAACTCACAACCTTGCACTTGCCCAGCAGGCACTTGTGCCTCGGAGCTATCTCCCCAGCCCCAATTCACTCACTTTTATGGCCGGCTCAGCCCGCCACGAGGGCAGGGCTGGCGCAGCATGTGGTGCCAGGGATTGAACCCTGGACCCTGAAGCCACCCAAGCTTTCCCAAGCAAGCGCTTTAGACCACGGAGCCATCACGCCAGGCCCCAGTATTATTACTTTTTGTTAAACTCTTGTTGTGATCCAGGTGTAGAGGCGCACTCCTGTAATCCCAGCACTTGGGAGGCTGAGGCAGGAGGGGTCAGTGTAAGTTTGAGACCAGCCTGGACTACAAAAGTGAGTTCAAGGCTAGCCTGAACTGCATAGGGAGACCCTGTCTCAAAAAAAAAAAAAAAAAGAAAAGAAAATTGTGTTGTGGTTGAAGATTCTTTTAAAGTTCTAACACTTTCAACATTGTTGACATACTTACCTTATGATTGTTTCATTCTTTTTTTTGGGGGGGGGGGACGGACCAGGGTTCGAACTCACGACTTTGCACTTGCCCAGCAGGCACTTGTGCCTCGGAGCTATCTCCCCAGCCCCTATGATTGTTTCATTCTTGGATAAGACTATGTCAGTCTACTTTTTGGGAAGGCATACTTTTTTGTGGTGCTGGTAACTAGACCTGAAGCAATAATGCGTGTCTGAAGCACATGCTGTACTAACTTTTATGCTAGCCTCAATGATAAAGACTTCTGAATTACAAATAGGGTAACATTTTTGGGGTAAGGATGATACATAGTTTTTATCTTACCAATTACATAGGTAATTTTTATGTTAATTTTTTGTTTTAGAATGTGGATATATTGAAAGATCCTGAAACAGTCAAGCAGCTTGGTAGCATCTTGAAAACAAACGTGAGAGCCTGCAAAGCTGTTGGACATCCCTTTGTAATTCAGTTGGGAAGAATTTATTTAGATATGCTTAACGTATATAAGTGCCTCAGTGAAAATATTTCTGCAGCTATTCAAGCTAATGGTATGTGATTTAAATTTGTATAGTAGAATGTTAGAATTCAGTAATCTCAAGTTTCAGATGACCCTGGACAATTTCTAAGCAGTTGCTTACAATTTTTTTCTTTTCAAGTTATTCTTGGGCTAGCAAGATAGTTGATTGGACTAAGCACTTACTTTGACATGAACAGGGACTATGGTTCGATCCCTGGTTCCGCATGCTTTGGGTGTGCTGAACTGGCCACCGAGTTTGGGCATGGTGACATATACCTATAATCCCAGTGCTGGGGAGCCTGAAAACAGGAGGATCACTACAAGTCCAAAAATGGGGGGGGGGGGGAGATTATTCTTGGAGCCAGGAATTGTGGCACATCCTGTGATGTGTGGCAAGGCCTTGATTTGAGAACTTCTCCTCTTGGATAATATGAAAGTTTAGATTCACAACACTGTGTATCTTGAGCTTAGTGTTTTTTTTTTTTTTTTTTTTTTATGGTACCTAGGAATTAATTTCATTTGAAATATGTAATTTTTTTTAGGTGAAATGGTTACAAAGCAACCATTGATTAGGAGTATGCGAACAGTAAAAAGGGAAACGTTAAAGTTAATATCTGGCTGGGTGAGCCGGTCCAATGATCCACAAATGGTAAGTGAACAATTTTTTTTTTTTTTTTTCATACTGTGTTTTCTGAAATATGTATGTATTTTGCCAGTGTGAACACAGATATCCTCATTAAGATTTTATGTTCTTTGTATTGGAGTTTTCCGCACAAAAATGATAATAGATATTTTTACAATATTGTATCTTCCAAAGAACTATTTTTTTGTAAGTGGGAAAAGGTGTGGGGAAGATGGTGTTATAATGTTCTCACTAAGGATGGGTACTTATGTTTTCATGTTCAAGTTGATTTTTTTTTTTTTTTTTTTTTTTTTTTTTTTTTTTTTTTTTTTTTTTTTTTTTTAAGAGTGGGAACGATTTATTTAGCTACAGGACATAGTCAGGTGAATTATGAGTACTCCAAGGAAGGAGGCACACAATTGGGAGCTAGGGAATAGAAATACAGAGGTTTTTTTCTTTTTTTTTCCCCCATGTATTTTTATTTTATTTAACTTATTTTTTTAACTGGATTTAAAATAATTTATTGCCGGGCGTGGTGGCTCACGCCTGTAATCCCAGCACTTGGGAGGCTGAGGCAGGAGGATCAGTGCAAGTTTGAGACCAGCCTGCGCTACAAAAGTGAGCTCAAAGCCAGCCTGAACTGCACAGTGAGACCCTGTCTCAAAAAATAAAAAAAAATAAAATAAATAATTTATTAAGATAGACATAACAGAAAAAAACCAGACTTAAGTATGGTCACACTGATGCAGTAAGAAAAACCTGATGTCCCAACCTGAAAAAGACACTTGGACTGGTTCGTGTTCTCTGAAACTGAAGAATGCATTTTAGGAACGACACGGAGGTTTAGAATAGAATACCTATTGGGAAAGAAAGCTTCTGTCCAAGAGGGGAACAGAAGGGGGACCCTAGTGGGTTGACCCAGAAATACAGAGTCTTGAATGGGTTGTCCTCACTGAATTTTTGTGCTCTGATTTTTGAGGACAATTTATGAAGCTGCAAAGCTATTATTGTTTGCTTTTTTTTTTTTTAATGTATTCTAGAGCGTTCATATTTCTTTGAATTAACTTTGTGTTTTTGCTTTAGGTAATATTGCTTGGAGTTCTCATGTAGTCATGGTCATGAATAGTCTTTTCTTTCTTTTTTTGTTATTTTTTTCTTGTTTCAGAACCTTTGTTTGTTCATTCACTCATTTTTATGGCTGGCTCAGCCTGCCCTGAAGGCAGGGCTGGCGCAGCATGTGGTGCCCGGGGTTGAACCCCGGTCCCTGAAGCTGCCCAAGCTTCCTCAAGCAGGCACTTTAGACCACTGAGCCATCCTGCCGGGCCTATTGTTTGCTTTTGTAATATGAGTACTTTATAGATTGAAGAATTTTAAAGTCTCTTATGCTGGTATTAGGTATTTTACCCAAGGACTTTGTTTTTTGTCTTTTTTTTTTTTTTTTTGTCTTTTTGAGACAGGGCTATGCAGTTGAGGCTGGCCTTGAGTTCACTTTTGTAGCCCAGGCTGGTCTCGAACTCTCACCAATCCTCCTGCCTCAGCCTCCTGAATGCTGGGATTATAGGCGTGAGCCACCACGCCCTGCTCTCACTTTCAATAGCACAGAGAAATGACTTTTAGAAACTGAGCTGGCACGTGTTTGTAGTCCCAGCCATTGGGATACTACTGAGGTAGGATTGTCACAAGTTCAACCACACATTTCTAGGCCAGCCTGAACTCCATAACAGCAAAACCCTGTCTCAAAAAAGAGAAACCAAATGAATCCCAACTGGATAGGCATTATTTTAAACATTATCGTATGTCTTTTCAAGTCCTATAAGTAAGCCTTCTTGAAATTTCTAAAACTTCCTATCCTATTACTGCTTGGAATGTTGGTTGAAGAAAAAATGCTATTTGCTTTTGGTGACTATTATATGTGGAAACAAGTTTGCTATTAGATGATCACATGACTAAAAATAATTTTACTCTTGCTCCTTGAATCTTAAAACACTGCCAGGCTGGGTGTTGCACATGAGTTATCCTAGCACTCTGAGAGGCTGAGGCAGCAAGATCTCAAGTTTGAGATCTCAAGTTTGATCCTACTCTGAGCAGTTCCGCAATCATGAAGATACTGGCTAAGAATTTAAAGATAAACTGAAGGGGTCTGGGGATGTAGGCTCAGAGGACATGAATTTAATCCTCAGTACTTGTTTTTAATTTTGTGGGACCAACCAGTGAATGTACTCCAAGCCTTTTCAGACAGGCGCTTATTTTACAGAGCTATCTCCCCAGACCCTCAGTACTTAGTTTAAAGAACAAATTAAACCTCTACCCACCCACCTACAAAACCACCTACCCACCCACCCATGCATCCATCCTTGTCTATGACTGCCACTTTGAATTATGGAAAACTAGTCTTCTTTTTTAGAAAACTAGTCTTTTAAGCAGTTGTATTTATTTTAAAACTGAGTTGCTGTTCCTACCAGTTATTGAGTGCTACTATTGCCTATAATACTATCAGGAAGCTAAAACAGAGAATGCTGCAAGTTTGACTCTAGTGTAGACTACATAGCAAGGTGCTATCTCCAAAACCCAAAAATGAACCAGTCACTTAATTTTAGGATTCATCTTATATTACAAAGTAGATTTTAACTATATTACATTATTCTGTGGCCCTTTCCACCTTTTAATTTTTCTTTTCTTTTTGGAGACAGGGTCTTACTATGCAGTTGAGGCTGGCCTTGAGCTCACTTTTGTAGCCCAGGCTGGTCTCAAACTTGCACTGATCCTCCTGCCTCAGCCTTCCAAGTGCTGGGATTACAGGTGTGCACTACCATGACCTGCTACCTTTCAAATTTTCTGATTTCTTGTGCTAAAACACTTTAGAACTTGAGTAGTTTAATATAGCGGTAGGATTGCTCCCTCGCATCCTCCAGTTTCATTTCCCGGCACTGCAAAGAACATAAGCAACAGGGGCTGGGGAGATAGCTCCGAGGCACAAGTGCCTGCTGGGCAAGTGCAAGGTCGTGAGTTCGAACCCTGGTCCCCCCCCAAAAAAAAAACAAAAAAACAAAGAACATAAGCAACAGCAACTGCCAGGTGTGGTGGCATATGCCTGTGATTTCAGCACTTAGGAAACTAAAGCAAGAGGGTTCCTGAGATTTGGAGACCTAGTCTTAAAAACAAAAACTACTGTATTGTAAAGTCTGAAAGAGCCTAAGGTTCCCCACTTATAGCAGATAATTAAATGTAATCTGCCTACCTTGTGACAGATTGGCTTTTTTCTCTTCCAGTACTGAAGATTAGACTCAGGACTTTGGGCTTGCCAGGCAGGTACTTAAATGCTGCTGAGCTGTATTCCTCAGCCTTGCAGCAGATAATTAAAGGGAGTGTCTTTTTTTTTTTTTTTCTTCCTTTTTTGAGACAGGGTCTCGCTGTGCAGTTCAGGCTGGCCTTGAGCTCACTTTTGTAGCCCAGGCTGGTCTCAAACTCTCACCAATCCTCCTGCCTCAGCCTCCCGAGTGCTGGGATTACAGGCGTGAGCCACCATGCCCAGCTTTAATTATTGTTTATAATAATAATAACTACCTAGATTATAATGTACAAGTTTTTTTTTTTTTTCAACAGGTAGCTGAAAATTTTGTTCCTCCTCTATTGGATGCAGTTCTCATCGACTACCAGAGAAATGTCCCAGCTGCTAGAGAACCAGAAGTGCTTAGTACTATGGCCATTATTGTGAACAAGTTAGGGGGACATATAACAGCTGAAATACCTCAGATATTTGATGCTGTTTTTGAATGCACCTTGAATATGATAAATAAGGTAAGTGATTTATACTTGAGTTATGTAATGGAAAATATAAACATTTAATATAAAACCTCTTGACATCAAAACAAAGTAGAACTGGTTAAATTAAGGGAAGATAAAAGATTTTTATTTTTTATTTTTTATTTATTTTTTTTTGTGGGACCAGGGTTCGAACTCACGACCTTGCACTTGCCCAGCAGGCACTTGTGCCTTGGAGCTATCTCCCCAGCCCCCCCTAAGATAAAAGATTTTTAACATGTATTAATACCCGGCATTTATCAAAACGTATTAAACTGAGACATTTTCAAGAGATTACTTTAAGGGCCCGGTGGGATGGCTCAGTGGTCTAAAGCACCTGCTTGGGAAAGCTTGGGCAGCTTCAGGGACAGTGGTTCCATCCCCGGCACCACATGCTGCACCAGCCCTGCCCTCGGGGCGGGCTGAGCCAGCCATAAAAATAAATAAATAAACAAGTTCTGAAACAAGAAAAATAAAATAAAAAATTCTAAAAAAAAAATAGTTTAATATAAGTGAAAAGGAGTGCCAGTTTTTAATATATAAATGTAGTATATGCCTTTAAGTTAGAACATAAATGGGAGAAAAAGGTTACATCCAAGTGTATGAATTAAAACTTTGCTAATTTGCTTCAGTGGTCTTAATATATAACAAGTGTCAACTAATAGAAAGTCCTTTGTTCCTTGTATGGGATTTATTGAATTCTCTATTTTTTATTTATTTATTTTGTTTTTGTCTTTTTGAGACAGGGTCTCGCTATGTAGTTGAGGTTGGCCTTGAGCTCACTTTTGTAGCCCAGGCTGGTCTCGAACTCACACCAATCCTCCTGCCTCAGCCTCCCAAGTGCTGGAATTACAGGCGTGAGCCACCATGCCCAGCTAAAGCTATATATGTAATTTTTTTTGGGGGGGGGACCGAGGTTCGAACTCATAACCTTACACTTGCCAGGCAGGCACTTGTGCCATGGAGCTATCTCCCTGGCCCTTAATTCTCTATTAATAAAGCATCTGCCTTCTGATAAATTTTGTGTAATGTTGTTGGTAGTTTCTTTTTCATGGAAAGTGAGTTGTATTTTAGAAATACTTGCCGTTTGGGAATTGTATAATGTTCAGACAAATACACTTGCTCCTTTTCCATCTAGTTTAAATATATCATTGAAATGTTTTGTTTGTTTGGTTTTTAGGACTTTGAAGAATATCCTGAACACAGGACAAACTTTTTCTTACTACTTCAGGCTGTCAATTCTCATTGTTTCCCAGCATTCCTAGCTATCCCACCTGCACAATTTAAACTTGTTTTAGATTCCATTATTTGGGCATTCAAACATACTATGAGAAATGTTGCAGACACAGGTAAATGTTTATCTGTTCATCATTCCACTGTGTTGGGTTTTCAGCCAGTATGCTAAAATTCTGTCCATTTCATTTTCAGAAGTTTGTGTTGCCTGCAGTCAATCAGAGTCTAAAATATTAAATGAAAAATTTGATTTTAAGTTGTGTACTGTTCTGCATAACATGATGAAATTCTGTTCTGTCCCTGCCAGGGACATCTTGCAATGGTTATGTTCAAATAAGCCTTAGTTTACTTAATAACTCCTAAGTGAGAAAATAGTGATTGTGTCTACTTTTATATTGATAATCTTTTTTTTTTTTTTTTTTTTTTTTTTTTTTTTTTTTTTTTTTTTTTTTTTTTTTGTAGTTTTGCATGGGGGCTTCATTTATTTTCCAAATGTATCAAAAAATAAAAATAGGGGCCTGGCGGGATGGCTCAGTGGTCTAAAGTGCCTGCTTGGGAAAGGGTTGGGTGGCTTTAGGCACTGCGGTTTGATCCCCGGCACCACATGCTGCGCCAGCCCTGCCCTTGGGGCGGGCTGAGCCAGCCATACAAATGAGTGAATAAACAAATAAAGGTTCTGAAACAAGAAAATAAATAAATAAAAAATAGCTCCTAACGTTCATGATCTCCTTAGTGTCTAGTTTGTACATAAAGTTATAATTACACATAGGTAAAAGCCATTGTCATGAGTTCAGTATTATCTTTTATATAGTATAGGGTCTCACTACACAGCTCCAACTCATAGTAATTCTCCTATGTCAGCCTCCCAACGCTGGGAATACAGGTGAGCACCACCATACCCAGTTTTAGGCCCAGCATGGTGTGATTTTAGGGTTCCAAGATTAGCACAGCATGCGGTACTGAAGATCAAGCCCTTGGGCTCTTGATCTTGCCAGGCAGGCTCTTAGACTACCACTCTATCTTCCCAGACCAGTATTATCTTTATAATGCTTCCACTGGGGAACCTTTAATAGGGTGGATTACTATACATAAAAACAGTTGCGTATTTGTAAGCATGTTGTTGATATCACTGTATTTGTCATAGTTCTCTATTTTTGTGAAATATATATCCAAATATCTGTAAGTAGTTAAGCCACCCATTCTAAAGTGCCAAGGCAGGGGCCCAGCAGGATGGCTTGGTGGTCTAAAGCGCCTGCTTAAGAAAGTTAGGTGGCTTCAGGGATCGGCTCGATCCCTGGCACCACATGCTGCACCAGCCCTGCCCTCAGCAGGCTGAGCCAACCATAAAAATAAACAAATAAAAAAAAGTTCTGAAACAAGAAAAAAAAAAAAAAAAAATTCTTTAAAAAAAAAAAGTCCCAAGACAAAAATGGGTTATGCGGGGCCCGGCGGGATGGCTCAGTGGTCTAAAGCACCTGCTTGGGAAAGCTTGGGCGGCTTCAGGGACCACGGTTTGATCCCCGGCACCACATGCTGCACCAGCCCTGCCCTCAGGGCGGGCTGGGCTGGCCATAAAAATGAGTGAATAAACAAACAAAGGTTCTGAAACAAGAAAAAAATTAAATTAAATTAAATTTAAAAAAAAAAAATGGGTTATGCTGAGAAGCTCCTAAAATTCAAACCAAGAAAGTACTATCATTAACAAGAGTAGTTCAAGCCCATTCCTATTCAACACTCTGAGGATCTTAAAGTTTGAGTCCCCTGGATAGTACAGCAGTTTTCAAAAGGTGTTGTCTACTAAGTCCTACATTCAGTTTTCTGTACTTCAAAATAGAGATGTTCTATATCCTCACCTTTTTTTTTTTTTTTTCCTCCATTTTTACCCATATGCTTTTTTTTTTTTTTTTTCTGCCATAGTACAGGTCAGTTAGAGACAATAAAGTTACGTTCTTCCAAGTGTCTCTCAGCTCCCCAAAACAACTATGGAAGCCATAAAGATCACTTTGAGGCCTATGTGCCTCCCTAGGCAAGCTCAAGAGCTGTCCAGGACCCCTGTTCCATTCATGGTAGTACATTCTGTGTTGGCCCTGCCCCAGGCGCACCTAGTGGACACGATGACCAACATGAGGCTGATCACTACAAGTCTGACCTGTGTAGTGGGACCCTATACCAAACAAAATTTAAAAAGTAAAAAATAATCACGGGATACAAAACTATCTGGAGTTGGAGCGTTAGAAATGGGAGGATCTTCAAGGCCATAGTGCACTACGCCAGTATTTGTTGTACTTGTTCTTTACTATGTCATGATTAATTTTGGCAAGTAATGAATCATTAGCTAAAATATTAGGAAAGCAACCAGTGTGTAATGATTTTATATCATCTTTTAGGCTTACAGATCCTTTTCACACTCTTACAAAATGTTGCACAAGAAGAAGCTGCAGCTCAGAGTTTCTATCAGACATACTTTTGTGATATCCTCCAGCATATCTTCTCTGTTGTGACAGACACCTCTCATACAGCTGGTAAGAATTTAGAAGTACTAAAATGATGGAAATGTTTTGAGTTGTTAGATTACATTTTTAAGAGTTAACTGTCCTCTTTACATCAACAGGATTAACAATGCATGCATCAATTCTTGCATATATGTTTAACTTGGTTGAAGAAGGAAAAATAAGTACACCATTAAATCCGGGAAGTCCAGTTAATAATCAGATGTTTATTCAGGAATATGTGGCTAATCTCCTTAAGTCTGCATTTCCTCATCTACAAGAGTAAATGACCTTTAATACTTCTTTTGGTGGGGTGGTAGTGCTTTTGAGATAGGGTCTCAACTGTGCAGTTCAGGCAAATTAATACATTTAAATTTGAAAAGCGTGCTGGGATTAAAAACTTGTCTTTAGAAATTCCCAAGTTAATGTTCAGTTTTTAAAAATAATTATTGTGTTTTAATTTGCAGTGCTCAAGTAAAGCTCTTTGTGACAGGGCTTTTCAGCTTAAATCAGGATATTCCTGCATTCAAAGAACATCTAAGGGATTTCTTAGTACAAATAAAGGTATTTTGGAGGGGGGCTGTTATTAAAAATACTAATAAGGCCAAGTGTAAACACTTAATGATTATTAGAGAATCATTTAATGTACTGTGTAAATGGGAGTTTTCATAAAATGATTTATACTTTTACTAATCAGAATCTGAAACACATAAAATGAAAAACTAAATCCAGGGAAAGGAGGATAGTTTTGGAATGTTTTGTGTTTTGCTTGTTTATGTTTAAAGAAGGGTTCACAGGGTGTTCAGGGTCTCACCACTAGATCAGACTCAGAAGTGATCCGCCTGTTTGCAGCCTCCCAAGAGCTGGGATTTTAGGCCTGCACCATGGTGCTGGTCTGAATTGCTTTCTTGGGTGGGGCTGTCGTGGCAGGCCCAGGTGCTTTGATCTGCTGAGCTATTCGGCTGGCCCTTAGAAACTTTATAAATGCAATTTATTCTCTATTATTTCAGTGTATATCAATATCATTTTTGCAGATTATAAGGTGATTAGAGATAAATACATTGATAGTCCTTATTAAGAATTGTATACTTTGGGTCTGGGGAGATAGCACAGGAGAATTAAATACTTGCCAGGCAAACGTAAGGATCTGAGTTTAAATCCCCCCCCCCCCCCGGTTCTGGTGGGGGGGTGGGCAAACTAATTTTGATAACAAGTGAAACATGAATTTATACGATGCATATTGCTAGCTTTTTTTTATTACTTATTAATTAAAAAATAACAATGTGAGTTTCAAAACATAGTAGTACATTCACAATAATTGACACATTGCATATAGTCCTCGTAGTAGTTATACAGAGCACAGGGTGTAGACATGATAAATTCTAATCGATATCGGTAAGGAAAGAAAAAAAACAAGAAATTTCTTCTCTCTGAACTGAGAGGAAGTAGTTGTATACATAGTCCAATGTTCGATTTTTTTTTTAAATTTTATTTATTTATTTATTTATTTAGGTCTTTTTGAGACAGGGTCTCACTATGCAGTTCTGGCTGGCCTTGAGCTCACTTTTGTAGCCCAGGCTGGTCTTGAACTCGCACTGATCCTCCTGCCTCAGCCTAATGTTCAATAATTTATTGCTAGTTTTTTGTTTTTTAAGGTTTTGTAGTCCTTTTGAGATAGGGCTTGTACAGTTCAGGCTGGCCTAACTTTGTAGCCCCAGCAGGTCTCAAACTTGCTTCAGCCTACCCAGTGCTGGGATTATAGGCATGCACTATAACACTTGTTAGAAGCATTATAAAGTTTTCCATTCTAACTTGTGGGAATGATTTTTATTGGTTTTTTTTTTTTTTTTTTTTTTTTTTTTTTTTTTTTTTTTTTTTGGCGGGACTGGGGTTTGAACTCAAGATCTTACACTTGCCAGGCAGGCACTTGTGCCATGGAGCTATCTCCCCAGTCCCTGTGTTTGTTTTTTGAGACAATTACTAAGTTGCCTACGTAGGTTCCTGGGTTCAAGCTAGGAAGCAGTCTCAGTGCCAAAAGTGGAAGACTACACAAACGCCAACCACCTAGCACTGTGCCCCCACTTTAACATGTTACTGCTACTCCTTTTATTATATAGTTCAAATACTGTAGCACTTGTTTCATTCTTTGGGTGATCAAAACCAGCTCACACACTGGACTGTATAGTCCCAGTTATTTCAAAATTTTATTTTTACATTTTTAGGATGTCTCAAGGTTCCTTAGGGTGTTCACAAAACCGTTACCCTCCTACCTTTGTTTCCTTGGTAGCTGGTATTATAGCTGTGTGCCACCATGCTCACTCACTTTGTATTATCTTGGTTTTTTTTTTTTTTTTTTTTTTTTTTTTTTTTTTTTTTTTTTTTTTTTTTTTTTTTTTTTTTTTTTTTTTTGTCTTTTTGAGACAGGGTCTCGCTATGCAGTTGAGGCTGGTCCTGAGCTCACTTTTGTAACCCAGGCTGGTCTCGAACTCACACCGATCCTCCTGCCTCAGCCTCCCAAGTGCTGGGATTACAGGCGTGCGCCACCATACCCGGCCCCTGTATTATCTTGTTTTAAATTATAAATACTAGCCGGGCGTGGTGGCGCTCGTCTGTAATCCCACCACTTGGGAGGCTGAGGCAGGAGGATCGTTGTGAGTTCGAGACCAGCCTGGGCTACAAAAGTGAGCTCAAAGCCAGCCTGAACTGCACAGTGAGACCCTGTCTCAAAAAGCAAAAAAAATAAAAATAAAAATAAATTATAAATACTATAAGAGACCTACACAGTTCTTACATCCATGACTATTTAAGAATTGAAATCATACGGTACTCAGATTCTCCACAAATGTTTATGTTGCCCAGGTTCTGGGAACTCTGGGACTGAGCATATCCTTCACCTTTGTTAATCTTTACAAGTAACTGGCACTACAGGTGTCACCATGCTGGCTCAGTCTTATTACTATCAAAATACTATTTTTATTACTATCGAAATACTATTTTTTTCATAACCAGAATACAAAGAAAAATGTGAAAGTGATCTTGAAGTCTTCCTATGAAGATAATGACATAATCAGTAAACATGATTTGGGGCTGGGAGATAGCTCTGGGTGCAAGTGTCTGCCTAGCATGTGCAATGTCCTGAGTTTGGACCTGGTTCCAAAAAGAAGAGAAAAAGATTTAATAACTGACATTAGTCTTTGGAGAAAACGCTTTCTTTGAACTCTTGGGCGTGAATATTAGTATAGAGAATCAACATAATCCTTAAGGCTTTTTATGTTAGACACCTTGTAAAGTTTGTGTTTTTAGGACAGGGCATTCTTACATAGTTCCAGGAGGTCTAGAATTCATAGTGTAGCTCAGGATAGCCTGGGATTTATAGTAATCTTGGCTCAGCCTTCTGAGTGCTGAGATTATAAAAATGGGCCCACTGTACCTGTCACACCTTTAAATTTTTAACTGACCTACATAATGGGTGTGTAACATGATGGATTAAGTTAATGGATAATTTCAGTTCTCTAACTGGCAAAATACCTACTCTTAAGTCAGATTGGAGTTTTTATATTGACTTTCTTTCTCAGGAGTTTGCAGGTGAAGATACATCTGACTTGTTTTTGGAAGAAAGAGAAACAGCCCTTCGACAGGCTCAAGAAGAGAAACATAAACTTCAAATGTCTGTCCCTGGCATCCTCAATCCACATGAAATTCCAGAAGAAATGTGTGATTAAAATCTGAAGCCATGCTGTTTTTTCTCTACAACTTTTGTTGACAGCAGAAAACAGCATCTGGAGATTTGTCGACCAAAATGATGCCAATTTGTAAATTAAAATGTCACCTAGTGGCCCTTTTTCTTACGTGTTTTTTGTATAAGAAATTTTCTGTGAGATATCCTTCCATTGTTTAAGCTTTTGTTTTGGTCATCTTTATTTAGTTTGCATGAAGTTTAAAATTAAGGCATTTTTTAAAATTTTACTTCATGCCCATTTTGTGGCAGGGTTGGGGGGAGGCGGCAACTTCGATTGAACACATAATTGTAAATTCTAATGCAAAACTACAAATTTTCTTGTAAACAATACCAATTTTAATTAGGGAGCATTTTCTTTCCGGTCTGTATTTCAGTCTAAAAGAAAAATGAGTAAAACAAATTGCGTTGTTAAGAGGACTAGAGGGCCGCACTGTTTAAAGTTAGCACCTCTTGGACTGAATGTCTAGACTACATGTATTACAAGTCTGTATGGAAGTTTGCAGCAAGATCATGTGCATATCATCCCATTGTAAAGCAACTTCAAAAATATGGGAACACAAGTTATTTTTACACAGTTCTTTTTGTTTTTGTGTGTGTGTGCTGTCGCTTGTCGACAACAGCTTTTTGTTTTCCTCAATGAGGAGTGTTGCTCATTTGTGAGCCTTCATTAACTCAAAGTGAAATGGTTAAAAATATTTATCCTGTTAGAATAGGCTGCATCTTTTTAACAACTCATTAAAAAAAACAACAAAACTGGCTTTTGAGATGACTTATACTAATTTACATTGTTTACCAAGCTGTAGTGCTTTAAGAACACTACTTAAAAAGTAAAATAAACTTGGTTTACATTACTTTTCTTGTATTGGTTCAAAATTATTCCTATAGGGGCCCGGTGGGCTGGCTCAGTGGTCTAAAGCGCCTGCTTGGGAAAGCTTGGGCGGCTTCAGGGACCGCAGTTAGATCCTCGGCACCACATGCTGCACCAGCCCTGCCCTTAGGGGGGGCTGAGCCAGCCATAAAAATGAGTGAATAAACAAACGGGCTCTGAAACAAGAAGAAAATACATAAATAAAATAAATTCTTTAAAAAAATATATTCCTGTAAGTCCAAAGGTTATTAGTAAAGTCTGTAAAGGAGTAAAGAAAGATCCATGTTCTTAAAATACCTTCTGGGGAAAAAAAAATAAATAAATAAAAATAAAAATAAAATACCTTCTGGGGCTGGTGAGTGGTCTAAAGCATCTAACTGCAGTTCAATTGCTGGCACCACTTGCTGTGCCCGCCCCAGTTCCAGGGCAGGTTGAGTTGGCCACAATATACAAAAAGAAGTACCTTCTGTTCCCTAGGAACACTTCTTGATGTTTTGACTCATTTTAATTTTATTTGGGGTTAGGGAATACCCTGTCTAAACTGTAAGATCTGTGGAACAAAGATTACACATTAGCTTTAGAAAGGTAAAAGATGAATTGCTGGTTATTCCTGATCGGGTTGTGTTGTGGAAATAGAACCCTAGTTAGGTGAGGATGGTGATGCATACCCTTAGTGCCAGCACTCAGGAAGCTAAGGTCTCTTTTGAGGCTAGCCTTAGATCACTAAGTTCTTAATTCCATGAGATCTTGTGCCTGCAAACTAAAAAATGTAACCTTTGTACTCTAGAGGTAGGAGTACAAATCATAGCCTGTCTAGACTACATAGTGAGGCTCAAAAGTTTTTATTGTTGAAATTGAAAATTTAAATTTGGCAACAGATTTTGAGACAGGATTTCACTTTTTTGTGTGTGATACACAGGGTCTCACTAAGCAGCCTCAGACTAGTTTTCAGCCTCCCCAGGATTGGGATTACAGGTGTGCATAACCACACCAGGATTTGTTCCCATGCTTGGCATGCCCCAGGGCCAGGGTGTCATGGCATTCTGGGACTGGGATTTGAACCTTTGTCCCTGTGTTTGCCAAATTAGGTGCTTAGTCCACTGAGCTATTTCACTGGCCCTATGGTTTCAACATTTGTGCAGGCTTGTGTTGAACTAAACTTCATCAACCTCCAGAGCATTCCAATCTAAGGGCATTTGCATTGCTCAGGGTGGGCTCAAATTGAACCTGTTGCCTTATCTTCCCAGAGTCCTCTGGTTGCCAGACTATATACCACTGTACCTGGTTTTATTTTGTTAATGAAAAATAGCCATCTTTACTTAATACCTAGTGGACTCTGGGAGTTGCATATTACAAGAGACCAACCTTTAGTTGTAATTCCAGAGTAATACTTTGAGTCACATATGGTTGGCAACTGGGGACTCAACCAGAACCAAAAACTTGTCTTTATATGTTGGAGAGCTGACCTGGGGCCTTGTGTGTGTTAAGCAGTATTTGAACCACATCCCCAGTTCCAAGGATAGTGGAAATTACAGTGAAAAACCTTTTTTCCAACATTTAAAATAATAAAGGCAACTTTTTTTTTTTTTTTTTCTAATTCTGGTATTTTAGGAAAGGGTCTATAGCATCGGTTCTCAACCTGTGGGTCACGACTCCAGCGGGGGTTGAACAACCAAAACACAGGGGTCCCTTAAAGCCATTCCGAATCATAACTAGCAAAATTACAGTTTTGAAGTACTCACCAAAATTATTTTTTGGTTTGGGGTCACTGCAACATGAACTTTATTGCGGTGTCACAGCATTAGAAAGGTTGAGAACCCCACTGGTCTACAGGGTGTTTAAAGTCTCACTACTAGATCAGACTTGTGATCCACCTGTTTACAGCCTCCCAGCAGCTGGGCTTACAGGCAAGTCACCACACACAGTTGCCACTACAGTGATAGTATGCCCTTGGGGCATGGCAGGTCTGGGAATTGAACTGCTCTTGGGCCTGCTTACAGGAACTTTATAATCTGAGCTATGTGGCCAGCTCTAAGTCAGCTAGTTGATAAAGAGACATGATCATGGGAAGGATACTGCATTATTCCATCCCCTTACATGAATGTTTGGGCTGAATTAAGGAGGTTCAGCTACAATCAAAAAAGTGATTGTAAATCAAAAGTAGATATTGCCTAGCTGAAAGCTAACCTTATTTGGGTAAACCTAAAGTATTTTCTTGGCAAGCACATAGATAATAATTGGGCCATGTGGGGTCTGGCAGGATGGCTCAGTGGTCTAAAGTGCCTGCCTAGGGCCTGGCTGGATGGCTCAGTGGTCTAAAGCGCCTGCTTGGGAGATCTTTGGTGGCTTCAGGGACCGAGGTTCGATCCCTGGCACCACATGCTGCGCCAGCCCTGCCCTCGGGACGGGCTGAGCTGGCCATAAAAATGAGTGAATAAACAAAGGTTCTGAAACAAGAATTTAAAAAAAAAAAAAAAAATCTTAAGAAAAAAAAAAAAAAAACTTAAATAAATAAATAAATAAATAAATAAGTAAGTAAGTAAAGTGCCTGCCTAGGAAAGTTTGGGCCGTTGCACGGACCGCGGTTTGATCCCCGGCACCACATGCTGCGCCACCCCTGCGCCCAGGGCGGGCTGAGCCAGCCATAAAAATAAACAAGTTCTGAAAGAAAAAAAATAAAATAAAAAATTCTTTTAAGCTCTTTCGGGCCCTCTTTTCCAAGATGACAAAAAAAAGAAGGAACAATGGTCGTGCCAAAAAGGGCCGTGGTAATGTGCAACCTATTCGCTGCACAAACTGCGCCCGGTGCGTACCCAAGGATAAGGCCATTAAGAAGTTTGTCATTCGGAACATAGTGGAGGCCGCCGCCGTCAGAGACATTTCCAAAGCGAGTGTCTTCGACGGTTATGTGCTTCCCAAGCTATACGTGAAGCTGCATTACTGTGTCAGTTGTGCCATTCACAGCAAAGTGGTCAGAAATCGATCTCATGAAGCCCGCAAGGACCGAACACCTCCACCCCGATTTAGACCTGCTGGTGCTGCCCCACGACCTCCAGCAAAGCCTATGTAAGGAGCTGGGTCCGAATGGACTGAAGAAAACTCTGAGAAAAATAATAAATTGAATGTTATACTTTTTTTTTTTTT